>PVKU01003729.1:0-30716 GCA_004027475.1 Anoura caudifer
ACGCTTGCTTGCTCTGCTATTATAAAAACCCATAGCCTGTAAGCTCAGGCGCGGCTCTCATTTGGTTGCTCTGCGGAGCACAGTGACTCCGGTCACATTTGGGAGAGTCTGCCCCTGCGCAGGTAAAAACTTTGGCCAATAAAACATTTTAAGAGTCTATCGGTTCCTAGTTTCTTCACTCTCGCTTTCGAATATAACAAAAGCAGGATGGGTCTGCTCACTCAGGGGAGAACTTGGTAGGAAGCTGGGAAAACTGACCTAGGGCCTCAACACTCTATAACACAGGTAGCAAATACAAGGCTCGCTGGCTGACTCCGGCCCTCTACCTTGTTTTATCCAGCCTGGCACTTTGTTTCTACCCAGCTGTAGAGCCGAGCTCTCGCTTAACTGTTAAGGGGTAGTCACCTTTCTACAGTCCTAAAATTACATTTGGCCCTTTGAAGGCAACCGCCAGGCTTATGTGGCCCCTGGTGAAAATGAGTTTGAGGTCCCTGCTCTAGAAGCTTCAATGCTCAACCGAGGTCAGATCCTCCAGTGAGCCTATGGCACCAGTGACCTGGCCAGCCTGGACCATGCCCCAGTCCTCCTCTTCTTCCTGATCCAACTTCCAGGAAGGAGTCCCTAGCCCTGGAGGACTTCTCCTTTCTCATTCAATCTGATCTGCTGGAAAACACCATCCTTGTGTGAGGTCTGGCCAGGGCCCAACTGTGGACAGATGGTCAGGGAAGAGCCATGTGCCTTGCCACATTCAATATCCTGACAGATAATCTTCAAAACAACAGAGACACCTGTCTAAGGGTTTAGTGGAAGGCCTCAAGGCCAGCTACCTAGAAGGTCTGCTGACCACTAGGAAGGAAAAGTCAAAGACAATTCAACCAAGGGAGGAACATCCTCCCTTGCTACTCAGAGCCATCTCTCACAACTGGGAGGAGCCAACAGCATTATACCTTCTCTAGAGCCTTTTACTGATAAATGTGGAGAACTGAGCAGTTATCACAATAGCAAAAATAGTTTGTAGATGACTGAAGTACACGTTTAGGAAGAAGATAGGTTCTGTTCTGGACATTCTCAGTTGGAAGAAGCTAAACGCATCAGTAGAGAAATGTTCAAGCAGTACGTAGAAATGAAAAGCCCTGAACAGAGGTCTGGTCAAACATAGATGTGGGGGATGTCTTTGAGAGAGAATGAAGAGGCAACAGATGACAGTGGCAGTTTTCCTACTGTCCCCTATCACCCATTCTTCCCTACCTCCCGTTTAATAATGTTTTGGGTGGCACTCAGCTAGATTACATTTCCTAAGCAACCCGTCGCTAGGTATGGCCATGTTACTGTCTTTGGGCAATAAACTATGGACAGAAATGGCGTCTAAGTCTTGGCCTTAAATGACTGAGTGGGTGTGTACACACCTGGCCTCTTCTTTTTCCCACCACTGGGAACCAAGAGAAGAGCAACCACCTTGAACCCCTAAGTACTGAGGCTGGCAGAGCCCCCATCTGCCCTGAACTATCTACCTACCTCTAGACTGTTACATGAAAGAGGAATAGATGTATCTGGGGGCCTCTTTGTTACAGCTGCTCAATTCTGCCCTTATACTAAGACCATGCATGGACAGCACACCCATTTGCAAGTGGGTAGAGGCCAGGGATGAGATGACTCATTACTCTAGTCAGCAAAGGGCATCTGGCTTCAGCCAGAAGTTCCAGAATCATGCACAACACCTCCTTCCTCCTCATCCCACATACTCACATTTGTGCATTCTTTCTCTGTGCAATTCTCCCTATCCATTTGGTCACTGTTCTTCATCTGGGTCACCATAACAGCTCACCAGGACTCCTGGGTGGCTTCCCATTGATCTCCCTCCCCTGTTCTTGTCTGTTCTAAGCCACCTGGTCCAGAACCTTTGTGAAAACCTTTCACAGGCTCCTTCCTGAATCTGATCCAAACCTCCCCCTGCTCCATGCTTACTCCCTTGTTCACACACTAGTTGCCTACAGTTGTTCTCAATGAGCTCCCTCCTACCTCAAAGCCTGTGACCATGGTATTCCTTCTGATCACAGGGTTCTTCTCCCAGTTCTTTGTTTAATTTCATTCTTCCTCTAGGTCTTACTTAGCTCACATGTCTATTCTTCAGAGAAGTCTTTGCTGACCTCCATCTAAAGTAGGTCCCTACTGTTTCTCTCTCTATAAATACCTTGTTCTTTAACAGCACTGTATGTATCTCAGTTGGTAATTCAATAAATATTTACTTGTTTAATGTCTATTTCTCCAACTGGGTCAGGCTGCAGCAGGGCCAGGACATGTCACTTCTGTGTACCAGCAATTGTGCCCCTTGGTAAACATGTGTTGAATAGATAAATCATGCAGAAAGGGAGGCACAGAGACTAACAAAAATAAGAGTTTAAAGACAGGGTAGCTCCTTACTGTCAAATGCCCCCTGAAGGAAACACAAAGAAGGAAAGTCATCAGATTTGTTGGAAAGAAGGCAGTGGTTTCTGAGAACAAAGTATTAATGGAAACAAAGGCCAAACTGTAGTAAGTCTGAGAAGTAAGATTATGATTTTATCACTATGATTTCAAAACACTACAGTAAAGGGAAAATAAGATCCAGGTTGCAACTAGAGAAGCAGCTGGAAAATGGGCACTGGTTTCAAACAGGAAAGAGCTGAATGGGGAGCAGGAAGGAAAGAGAACAAGCTCCAAGGGGACAGGAGGGACTAGACACAAGCCAGCAGCAGATAAGGCACCCTTTGAGAAGATAGAGAAGAGACGGTGGCAAGGCAAGGACAGAGAAAGCTGAGTTAGTATTAAACAAGTCAGTGTAGAGACAGCACAGGATGGATTTAGTGGGTAATGCCACAGGAGCTGGCTGGAAAGGAGTGACAGATGGGATGAGCCAGAAGCAGGGAGGATGACCCTTTAGCCTGGTGTGTAACTTCCTCTTGTGGCCCTCGGGAGCCTTGGCCCACACACAGAGAAAGCAAATGGTAGAGTTCACCCATGCCTGAAATCTGGAAATGTAGGGTGGAGGAAGGACATGAGAATGAAGGGAAGGAGTGAAGGAAAAGAAGGTGATGGCTGTAAGTAGAGGTCAGTACAGTTCCTGCAGGGCAAGGAAATGCCTGGGTCCAGGAGACACAAAGAGGGTGAAGATAAATGTTCAGGGGGAGTGAAGAAGGAAGAGAGTTTAAAAAGAGGGTTTCTGATTTAAGATGTACCAACAGAACAGCCATACTACAGGGAAGGCTGAGAAACACAATCCAGAAACTGATGGCAAGGAATGCTTTCAAGCTTTAAGGCCCACTAAGAAAATGTTTACTCATTTATGTTGAGGACCTACTACAGTGCAGATATTTTCCTAGATGCTAAAATATTATCTCATTTAAACCCATACTAAACCTATGGCTCACGTTCATTTTTTTCCTCTACAGCTGAGGAAACTGAAGATATACAAAGATATTAACAGGGTAATCAGTATATGGCAGCAAACCTAATACCTACAATACTGCCCTTGACCACATCAAGGCCCAGATATTCTGAGTAAGTCATTCTTGTCCTGGGTTTAGGCTCCAATCAGAAAAAAATGAGGCATCACTAGCAGCTCAAGGAAAATAAGCAGATGAGATGAAGGGGGAAAAAAAGAAAATGGCTCCAAAGCTTCAAACATCTTAAAAGAGAAGCCATTCGTCCTAGCAGCCCTATGCAGCCATGAAGGGGTTTCCCCTTGGCCTGAGGCCAGGATGAGAAAATCAGGGCGAGACAATCAAGACTGAAGTGAGGTTTCTCCTTGTGCCCCTGGGCCACCTTGAGACCTCCACAGACCTCCCTCCCAAGGCCAGCCAGATCCTCCTGTCAGTGCCAGCAGAGCACTGCTCAAGCAGCAGTGATTTAAATAAAAAATCCTGAGGCAGCAAAACCCCACTGCTTAGGAGCAAAAGATTAAGGAAGCACTGCAGAGAATGAAGAAGGGGAAAAAAAAAAAAAAAGGAAGAAAGGAAACCTGCCAGACACCCACTTTCCTAGAGTTAACAATGTTACTCATTTCTCATCAAAAACCTCTTCAGAAGAGGTTAAGCACACAATAAGCTATCGAAAGCACGAACCCACATAGCTTCTTGAAATCCCACACATGTGCCCTGGCTATGCATTTCTATTAATGTCCAGTGTGTGTCAGCAGGAAGATAAGGTGCCAACATCATGTCCAACCAGTTAACTAGAGAATGGGCCCCGCGTGTTTCACATTGCCTGACACTTGGGAACCCCAAGAACAGAGGTTCTTCAGCAGACCTGCCCTGCACTCACTTTCATACCTACTGCAGTGGCCAACAAGGGTGAAGGTACAGAGGAGAGGAATGGAGGTCAAGAGGGAAAAAAATCCACATGGGGCTATGTTTAGGAAAGCATATGAGCAAGGGCAGAGTCAGCATAGTAACTGGAGAGTGGGTGACTGACTGCCCTGCAGTTGGGTGATGCTAACATGGGGGTAGAGGTGGGCAGCAGGGAAGCCAATGAGCTTCAGGGAACCCCTCCATGGAGACCCCCTCCCAATGCCTAGTGCCAGCGGCATCAGAGCTCTGCTGCTCAGGTGTGAATTACATGAAGGCCCTGTACACAGAGCTGTTCTGCTGGACACTCCCCCTTAGCTGCTACCCCAACTCCCTCCCCCAGTCCCAGCAAAGAGAAAAGTACGAGAATCCTCCAAAGAAATCCTGCTGGACTCAGCAAGGCAAGGAGGGAGGAATTGCTGCCAAGAGTTGGGGTGCCCTGACTCCACTAAGAATGCATGCAAATGGGTTCTTCCCTCAGCCTCACAAGAGCCCAGGACCCACAGAAACACTCCAATCTGGGCCTCCTGGAAGACACAAACAAGGATAGTGCAGGCACCAGAGCAGCAGCACCTCCTCTCTTAGCTCAAATTAACCTTGGGAGTCAGGAGATAATGCCCAGCAGGATTTGGATGATCTGCTTTAGGATAAAGGAGCACAGGGTAGAAAGTGATGTGCTGCATGTGCTGCTGATAATGACATAGGCTCAGGTGAAGGAGGGTTGGGACTTAGTAACAGCCATGACACATACCCTCTGTGTCTTGTCCCTTCTCCACCATGTGAAGAATCAGTCCCCTCTTCTATCTTTTGGATGCAGATTAGTCCCTGTTCAGCTTTTCTTCTCCTTCATTTTGGGGGAGTTGGCATAATGCAAAGAATGAACTGGCTGCCTTCCATCTGCCAGACAGCATGCTGCATTATTCTGCTTACATCATGTCATAAAGCATCCTAACAAATCTAGATGTTTGCCATTCGGCACATGAGGAAACTAGGCTCACAAAGGTTAAGTAACGTGTCGAGGGTCACAGACAGTACTTGGTGAATATGAGTCCAGATCTAACAGGTCCCAAAGCAGGGCTCTACACTGCCATGATACAGAAAGTGCTGCTTGCCACCTGACCAGCATCCAGCCCCTTCTTCATTAATAACATAACACTAATTAATTTGGGGAGGGGTCAAGTACCCAGCAAAAATTATTCACTATCCTCCTTTAGCTAGAGATGGCTCTATGACACAGTTGTGCTAATGAGAGTCCCTGGGGAAGGCGTTACTCCCACATAAAACAACAAAATTTCACTAGGAAAAGGCTTTTGGCCTTTTCTTCTTCCAGCTTAGAGGCACAGTAGCCATCCTGCAGCCCTGAGAAGAGCTGCACTGAGGATGGAGGATCAAAAGGAAAGGAGGACAACAATGGATCCCTGCTGATACACTGAGCTACCATACCTGCCTGGGCTGTCTGCCCCAGACTTCTTATTTTCACAAGATAAACAATCCCTACTGTTTAACCACTGCCACCTGGGCTGCCATTATAGCCAAAACTCTCTTGATTGGCACACATGTTGCTCTATCTGAGAGCAATCATCTTGGTACCCAGACTCAGGAGATAAGGACTTGGTTAGGCCACTGAGCAGACACAGAGGTAAAGGGGAATAATTTGCAGCTTTTCTCCTGTTTCACTTTTCAACAATTCCTTTTCAATTTCTTTACTGTGCCAGTAGCCAGCAATGGCATCTACCCAAAAGGGCAAACACATTCTGCTTAAATGACAAATCTAAAACATTTTTTTCTACAAAAAGGAAATGGCAGAATGATAGTTCCCCAAAGACTATGTGAACAGACCACACAAATTGACTTATAACAAACTGTGGCCCTCCCCTCTCCCTAGTCCTGCTAACATGTTAGAGAGATGTATGGAAGTCAGCAGGCACCAGCCCAATTTCCCTCCAACAGGAGAGAAAAGGAAAATATACTGCTACCAAGATCACCCTGGACTCTAGGATCAGCCCCAGTTGCTCCCCAGGCATGAAAAGAGTGGCAGGGTGATAAGCAACACTACCCCACAGGAGAGGAAGGAACAGGTGCAGAGCAGGCACAAACAGCAGGTACTGCCTGGATGGCCTGTGTCCTCTCAGAGGCAAGACTGCCAGCATACACCATCCAACTCCAGCTAGAAGGAGGGTCCCAGTTCTCAAATAAGGTTTCCTTACAATTGTAGGCTGATACACAGTTGCACAAGACCTATTCAAAACACAAAAGCCCCAAACTCTCAAAAGCAGTAGGTCAATAAGGTGCCACCTGCTGCTTCGATGCCTCTGTCAGCTGGCTCAGGTTACCCCTCTCTGCTGTGGGTTTTGCATGGAAGTCTACAGCTCAGATCCCTTGGGACCCACCAGGCACACAGAGGCCAAGGAGCCTGACTGAGGCCAGCAGCTGAGTCCCTGAAGAGGCTTAAGAGGAAAAGCTTCTTTCACACTTCTCTCCAGATCCCAGCCCTAGCTGTCAGCTTCTTTAGCTCATCCTGGGTGCTAACAGACATTCTGGTAGAAATGCAATCTGCTAATTAGAAGCAAAAACATCAGGAATGGAACAACAATCAACCATTTGCCTAACAAAGTTAGCAGCTAATGAGGATTTCCAGCTTTGTCAGCACACAGCAGAGGTCACCTACCTGAGCTAGCATCAGAGCCAGGGACGGGAAAACAAAAGGCATCTGCAGATCTGTGAGGTGGCAAAGGGAAGAAGGCTGTACAAATCCTAATCAGCCCAGGCTGTGACACCCACTTAGAATTCCAGCTTAACTAAAAAAGTACTAAATGCACATCTTGCACTACTCCAAAGTGTTGGGACTCTACCTTCCCACCTCACAGCCATTCTAGACTAGTCAGATTCTGAAGATCCTGCATTTTAATGAGAAATTCACAGAGCAATAGCTTTCCTTAAAGAGGAGTCCACAAGTTTTCCACTTTCTCCTAGGATTCAAACAGCTGGAGACCACTATTCACCTTCTCCTTACTCCACTGGCACCACCCTGGTGACCAGGTCCAGACAAACCCTGGGCCCCTCTAAACCTCATCCCACTACCCATCCCCTCACCCTAGTCCTTCTCCCCCTCCTCACTACCAGGATGACTACCACCTTCACAGTGGTGCGTAAAACAAATGCGTAGAACAGCTGACAGAAAAGCAGGACTTTTTCACCCCAAGGACACCATCACAATGCACTTAATGAAGTAAATGAAAAACAAGAACTTAACAGGCTTCTCAGGGACAATACAGGAGTAATCCTCAGGTCTGTTGGGCCTGTCTGTGGCCCTGTCCCCATGACAAGAAAAGCAACTAGATCATAGCTGCCCTCCCATGTTCTGGCTGGCTCATGAATCCAACATGCTTTGTGAAGGTTTCTTTCAGTTTCCGCCACATGTCTCCAGCATTACCAAGGCTGCTGCTGCAAAGAACCAAGAGTCTGGGCTCTCAAATAAACCAGGTTATTACTGGGAGTCTGATGGGTGGCACTTGGCATTCCCCATGTCCCATGGCCATCACCACTTAGCATCTAGCAACATTTTCTTATGCTCTGTCCCCTAAAATGCTGAGTCCAGCTCATCTGGATCCTTCCCAGGGCATGGTACCAGCAGATGGCTGATTCTCTTCCCTATCTCTCCTCAGCAAAGAAAAGAGCTCTTGCTTTCCTTTGAGGATGAGAAGTCTGACAAAGGCATCCAGGTGGTCAGCAATCTGTGTCAGGGACAGGGCCATTGGTCACCTGGTGAAAGTTTGAAACAGCAGAGTCCCTGCCTGGAGAGCCACAGCATCAGTGGGAACACTCCCTATCCTTTAGTAGACCAGACAGCAGAAAGGGCCATGAGTTCCTCTGGTGTCACTGGCTCCCACTGTCAGCCCAGGAGCGAGCTCTGGGTCTGTTGTGCCAGCATCACATGCAAGCTGTTAAAAACACAGATTCCAGGGTCATGGCAGCAAATATCTTGTTATTTCTGGAGTGAGAGCCAACTGTATGTATTTTTTACCAAATTTCCACATGATTCTGATGGACAGCAGGTTGAAAAGCTTAGCAGAGATGGACAAAGAGCAAAGTGAAGCTGGTGAAGACAGTTGGCAACATCAAAGCCACCACAGGGCCCTCATCCTACACCTGTAACACACACATCTGGGAAACTACAAGGCCTCTGCTCAGAAGGAAGGTGTTTCTGTGAGACTCTGCTTCTCTTTTCACACAACTGGTCAGAAGGCTACATGGCTGTTTTGTTCTAAGAATCCATTCACATCAACTCTGTGTCCTAAGACCACAAGTTCTAGGAAGTGAAGAAAAGACTAAATTATAACACTGCCAACAATGTGAAACCCTGTCTACTCCCATTCCAGAGAGAAGGAACAGTGCAGTAGAGTGAAAGGATTCCAGTGACAGTCATTTGGATGCAGTGTTCTGTCTGCCTCACCTTCTCAGAACAACATGTTCACTTCCTCCAGCACCTGGGTGCCAGTATTTAGGTTAGCCCCTGGTCAATCTTCATGACCATCCACAAAGTGGGCATCACAATCCTGTTCTCACATACTGGGGGCCATCTCTAGACTTAGTGCCAGACTCTTAGCCAATAACCAGCTGCCATGTTTGGTTTTTATGCCCTCCCTCCACTAATTTGTATAAAATATATGAGAAATAAAACCAAAGTTCTTTTTTTGGTGTATAATCAGCTAAAAATAAAGTTGAACCAGTTTCCATGCAAGCCTATCTGTAGTTTTCTTTTTTCCAAAGAGAAAAAGAAAATAATCTCTTATCAGATTATTTTAACACTCGCATTGATAAAGAAATTAGGAACCCAGGAGGCCTCACAATGCCCCTTCCAACTAATTATCCCACACCTCTAAAATAATGAAATGTACACACCCCTGCTCTTTCGGCAAATGTGGGAATAGAGGTGGTCAGCTGCATGGTGTGTCCCTTTATACCTGGCTCTGGGAGACCCCACCTGTCCTGTGGAAGGACTGACCCTATACGTTAGTAGCCATATGGGCCTAAGCACTCAGAAAGGGAGTGAGAGCAGTCATAGTACTTTGCCCTTTTCATTTTCTCTGGTGAGTGAAGAGTGCTTCAAAATGATGACAATAAAAGGGAAGAGTGAAATAAATTTACTATTGGTCATGAGAATTTTCTTTAACTATACTATTTAAAAGACTTGGATACAGGGCAGAATTGAATGAGCTCCTTCTATGAACACTCCTGAGGCACAAGTGCACAGGGTCTGCTGACACCTGAAAGTCATGCAGGAGATGGAGAGACTCATGGTACTCCAGACTCTACACTAAGCACCACACACCAGCTTCCTGCAGCTACAGCAGGTACAAGGAAGCATCCTGGGACAGATAAGCAGGGCCTCCAAATAGTCTGATGGGAGAGCAGGAGAGCACAGACAAACCCTGAAGTGATCATATTCTAAGTCTGCTAAACAGGTTTTGGTTCCACCTTCACAGGGTCTGAAGCCAAAGCAACAATGTAGCCCACACCATTCTCAACTATAGACTAAATTTACTCATCCACCCACTCTAATGGTCTGTCAAAGAAGAAGAGTGGCATTTCTGTGCATAAACCCTATTTACCTCAGTATCTACTGTTCTGTCCATGATGTCCAGTGCAAATAAGAAGTTACAAGGCACATAAAGCTGTGGGAAAAGGGGACCCATTATCAAGAGAGGAAACAGTCTATTGAACCAAAGCCAGAGATGACTCAGATGTTGGAATTATCAGATAGAGATTTTAGAATAACTATAAATATGGGAAAGGTGGATAACGTGTAAATAACAGAGAATGCCAGCAGAAAAGTAGCAACCATAAAAAATTCCAAATATAAAGAGAATCAGGACTTAAAGTGGAAGTTCATGACCCTTCACAAAGTGCCCAGCAGGCTGTCTCAAGAAAAAACTTTCATTTTACAGATCAGAAGACTGAGCCCTGGCTGGTGTGGCTCAGTGGATTGAGTGGCAGCCTGTGAACCAGAGTTGCCAGTTTGATTCCCAATCTAGAGCACATGCCTGGGTTGCAGGTCAGGTCCCCAGTAGGGACCTGACAGGCCATTTGTATGGAAAAGCTACTGAAAATGGCTTGGGTGGGCCCAAAAGTTGGTTGGGGCAAGGTCACAGATCACCACCACAGGGCAAACAGTGTTAGCCAGGTTGATGAAGACTCAGATATGGAGCCTGCCTGCTGACTCTTTAGGGTTAGGGCTCAGCACAAGAGGCATCCACACATTAATGTTTCTCTCCCACTCTCTCTCCCTCCCTTCCTCTCTAAAATAAATAAAACCTTTCTTTTTTAAAAAGAAAAGAAAAGAAGACTGAGGCTGACAGATACCACCATGCCATGAAATTTCTCACAGGAATGAGAACCACTGAGGAACTGGGACCACTGTCAGTGCCACTGTCTCCCAGCTTCTTGAGGCATCTGGTTCCTCGGAGACTTAAAAAATTAAAATCCCCAGAGCTGCAGTGTCCAGTCCATGGGTCAGCAAACTACAGCCCATACATGGAATCCAACCTAGAGCTTCTTTTGGTATGACCTCTAAGCTAAGAATGTTTTTACATATTTTAGAGCTATAAAAACAACAAAGGCCTCAAGGAGTCAGCAAAGATTCTATTCAAAGTCTCCTGAGCAGGAGACGCCACCCCATACCCTCAATCACTTGAGATTTGCCATTCCATAACTATCTGCTGTATGTCTATAATTTGTTGAGCATTATAGAGAAGACCAAAGTGATCTTGCTTAGAGAGAGAGCACAGTTCTTACCCCTCAAGGAGCTTATAATCTGAGGAACAAGACACAAAGATGTAGGAGAGAAGAATTAGGAAAAAAGGCTATGGCTGTAGTAAAACCAAAATAAATCTTCCATCTCATTTATAATTTCACACAATTGCAATTTAAAAACTTCTGAATCTGGTATTTTCTTAAAATTCTGATTATAGGGTTCATAGAGCTAAAGTGGCAGCTACTTGGAGTGCTTGACCAATGAAAATAATGCAATAATAGATTAACACCCCTGAAAACTGGAAAGCAGAGCAAGACAGTCACTTATTCTGTGTAAGTCCTTAAGTTAGATGGGCACATTCAGGTAGAGAAGCACTCAGTTACTGCCCTCTGTTCAGCAGAAAGATTTGGTCCCAACATCTTCATCTACCATTTAGAACTTTTTCCAGTGTTCAACATTCAGTAGAAAAAAAAGTCTCTTCTTGAGTGTCTCTTTTGAGGATGAAGAAAACATTGTCCTAAAGATCCCTGTTATACTTCCAGAATTTCACTCCAGACAAGGCCTAAATTGGCCTCTCCTATCTGCCACATTCACCACTCCCCTTGATTCCAGCCAAAACGCTTGTCTTCTTTCAGTCACTGGCCTTTGCTCCTCCAGTACCCTTCATCTGCAACACCCTTTCTTACTCTTCCTTACTTTGCAAACTTCTCTTCAGTCTTTAAGATTTGGCTGACATGTGGCCTCCTCTTAGAAGATTTTCCTACCCCACCATAAAGAGGCTATTGTTGCTGCCTTCTTCCTCCTATAGTAGTTTCCTGTCCCTTTGGTATGATGTTACAACACTCTATGGTCACTTCTGAGAACATGTTACTCTCCTGATGAACAGATCTTCAGAAGGAAAACTATTGTCTGGGAAGCTCTTCATCTTCAACTCTAAATAATAGCTTTGCTGGATAGAGTAATCTTGGTTGTAGGTCCTTGCTTTTAGTCCCTAAATATTTCTTGCCAATCCCCTGTGGCCTGCGAAGTGTCTGTTGAAAAATCAGTTGACAATTTTATGGGTGTTCCCTTACAGGTAACTGCTTTTCTCTTTCTTGCTGCTTTTAAGATCCTCTCATTGTCACCTTGGCTGGTGTGGCACACTTGGTTGAAGCTCTGTCCTCTAGGCTGAAAAGTCACCAGTTCAATTCCCAGTCAGGGCACATGCCTGGGTTGCAGGTTCAGTCCCTGTTTGGGGTGCATACAAGAAGCAACCAACCAGTGTTTCTCTCCAACACTGACATTTCTCTCTCCCTTGCTCTCTCTTCCATGCTCTCTAAAATCAGTAAGTATGTCTTTGGGTGAGAATTTTTAAAAAATTCATTGTCTTTAACCTTTGACATTTTAATTATGATGCGTCTTGGTGTGCGCCTCTCTGGGTTCACCTACTTTGGAATTCTTCACTTCCTGGACTTGTGTGCCTATTTTTTTCACCAGATTAAAGAAGTTTTCCATCATTTTTTTCAAATAGGTTTTTTAATTCCTTGTTTTCTCTCTTCTCTTTCCAGCACCCCCATGATGTGAATGTTGATATGACTGAAGTTGTCCAACAGGCTCCTTATACTATCCTCATGTTTTGGATTCTTTTTTTTTCTTTTTGCTTTTCTGATTGGGTGTTTTCCTTATCTTCCAAATCTCTGATTTGATCCTCAGCTTTATCTACTCCACTGCTGATTCTCCGTAATATGTTATTCATTTCAATTAATGTATACTTCATTTCTGATTCTTTTTTGTTTTTTATCTCTCTCTTTTTTTATGTTTCCTATCTCTTTGTTGAAGTTGTCATGAAGTTCCTCTACTCTTCCCCAAGTTCATTTGACCAGCGCTTTTTTGTTTTTTAAATATATTTTATTAATTATGCTATTACAGTTGTCCAATTTCTCCCCCATCATTCCCTTCCACCCTGCACACCCCCTCCCACCTACATTCCCCACTTTAGTTCATGTCCATGTGTCATAAGTTCTTTAGCTTCTACATTTCCCACACTATTCTTGCCCTCCCCCTGTCTATTTTCTACCAACCATCTATGCTACTTATTCTCAGTACCTTTTCCCCTTCTCGCCTCCTCCCACTCCCCTGTTGCTAACCCTCCATGTGATCTCCATATCTGTGTTTCTGCTCCTGTTCTAGTCATTTGCTTACTTTGCTTTTGTTTTAGGTGTGCTTGTTAATACCTGTGAGTTTGCTCTCTTTTTACTGTTCATATTTTTTATCTTCTTTTTCTTAGATAAGTCCCTTTAACATTTCATATAATAAGGGCTTGGCGATGATGAACTCCTTTAACTTGACGTTATCTGAGAAGCATTTTATCTTCTCTTCCATTCTAAATGACAGCTTTGCTGGATAGAGCAATCTTGGATGTAGGTCCTTGACTTTCATGACTTGGAATACTTCTTTCCAGCCCCTTCTTGCCGGTAAGGTCTCTTTTGGGAAATCAGCTGACAGTCTGATGGGAACTCCTTTGTAGGTGACTGTCCCCTTATCCCTTGCTGCTTCTAGAATTCTCTCCTTCATTTCAATCTTGGCTAATGTAATTATGATGTGCCTTGGTGTGTTCCTCCTTGGGTCCAACTTTTTTGGGACTCTCTAAGCTTCCTGGACTTCCTGGTAGTCTATTTCCTTTGCCAGATTGGGGAAGTTCTCCTTTATTATTTGTTCAAATAACTTTTCCACTTGTTGCTCTTCTTCCCCTTCTGGTACCCCTATAATTCGGATGTTGGAATGTTTAAAGATGTCCTGGAGGTTCCTAAGCCTCTCCTCATTTTTTGAATTCTTGTTTCTTCCTTCTTTTCTGTTTGTTTGTTTCTTCCTTCTGGTCCACTCCATTGATTTGAGTCCCAGTTTTCCTCCCATTTCTATTGGTTCCCTATGCATTTTCCTTCATTTCATTTATTGTAGCCTTCATTTGTTTATCTAATTTGTGAGCAAAATCAACCATTTCTCTGAGAATCCTGATCACCAGGCCTTTGAACTGTGCATCTGATAGGTTGGCTATCTCTTGGTCGCTTAGATAAATTGGCTCTGGGGCTTTGATTTGTTCTCTAGTTTGAGCCATTTTTTTTGTTGTTGTTGTTGTTGGTCTAGTCGCAGCTGTTACATAGTGAGGGGCGGAACCTCATATGTTCCCCAGGGCTAGGCAGCCCAGTCACTGGTTAGTGATGCTGCCTTAGCTACAAAGTGATCTGCAGATGGCTGTCATCTGTGCTATGCTTGGAGGCACCCGGGAGAGACCAAGCTGTGGACCAAGGTCCACTGCCACAAGTACCACACCTGGAGCCACTTAGCGAGTGGCATGGGCATGCTGAGGCCAGATGCTATTTGTTTGAGAGATTTTAGGAAAGCCCAAACCATGAGCCAAGACAGGCCACTTGTATGGAAAAGCTACTGAAAATGGCTTGGGTGGGCCCAAAAGTTGGTTGGAGCAAGGTCACATATCACGAGCACAGGGCAAACAGCGTTAGCCAGGTTGATGAAGACTCAGATATGGAGCCTGCCTGCTGATTCATTAGGGTTAGGACTCGGCAAAGGAACAATGGCCTATGCCAGAACTCCTGTCTGGGGGAAAGCTGCCCCATCCAGCTCTTGCCCTGATGCCCTGAGAAATTAAGTTCCTTCCCTAGTGACTTTCAAACTGCTGCCTCAGTGCTGGAACTCAGAGCAAGTGAATCCAAGTAAGTCTGTGCATGGGCCCTTAAGTGGAGCTGCCTGGGACTCCAGAAGCCCTTCCTCTTACTCATCAACAATCCTACTGGTTTTTACACTCAGAAGTTATGGGGACTTCTCTTCCTGGCATTGAAATCCTGGGCTGGGGAGCTTGATGGGGGACTGAGGCCCCTCACTCCTCAGAGGGAACCTCCACAGCCAAGATATCCCACCCGATTTTTAACTGCCACACAAGGGTATGGGACCAGCTGGTTCCAAGTCTCTTTAGTTGTAGAACTAAATCTTTAGTTGTAGAACTTCAGCTAGATTTCAAGCAGTCAGGCTGTATCTTACTTATTTCTATTTAACAAGAAATTAACCCAATGCCTAACATACAAGCACACCAAAAAAATTTATTTACACACACACATACACACACACAAACTTCTCACCCAAAAAAAAGAAATGAAAGTTTTTATTTTCTATCAGGTGCAATGCAGTCACATATACCTAATAATATGTGTCAGAATCCAGTAGGCAAGGTTATAAATGTCATTATTCCCTAAAGTGAAGCTACTGCCAAGCCTTTATTACTCCATCTAGTGGATTTTTAATGCTCTCCCCATCAGAAAACTCAGCCCAAAAAACCACTCTGTTCCTTTTTCTCCAGAATGTTTTGGAAACATTTACTTAGACACCAAATTTCCTCCCCTAATTCACAGAGAAGCATACCTCGAATAGACTCCATTGACACCAAGGCCATTGCCCCAATTATATAACAGGGACTTTAACAGTCAGCAAGTGTGAAAAATCAGGCAAAAACAGCCCATCACTGATGTACTAGATGGGAAATGATAACCCTTTTGTCTTCAGAAGTCGGTTATAAAAATTATTACCTTTCCTTGTCATTTGTTTTATGAACTTTTCTCAATTATGAGCTGAATCATTCCCTTATGCAAAAAAAAATCAATATTATAAAAGTCAAAGGCAAAGAGACAATGCAAAAGAGCACTTTAAATGTCAAACTGCACTCAGTATACTAAAAAGAAAAAATCCTCCAGACAAGGCTACAGGTTCAAGAGGACACTAGTCAGAGAAGCCACTGAGAACAAATGTGCACCAGCTCATGTGGCCTGTGACCATGCCGGTGACCAGCTCAGGGTGCAACCTAGACTCCTTACCAAGAGGATATGCTGTGATCCCAATATTGGGACCTTTAGCGCTCTGCCTAGCAGGCTCCTTCAATCCTTGCATCTAGAAGATGCAGAAGAAGAATGAAAATTCTCTATGCTTCTGTTCAGGTTCTTCTCTCAATCTTTCTTCTACTATTTAAATCCTCCAAAGTACAGTTTTGAAATTATCACCACTAAAAGCATATGCCACCCATACCAACACAAATGGAAGTGATGGCCATAGCTTCGCTCAGCATCTAGGTTAGTACCCTAGATGCTGTTGGCACTTACAGAACAGGGCCTGGTTCTAGCTCCCTTTCTCCTCTGTTTACACAGAATATTGAATGTGGCTATAAGCCTTTAAAACTGGGCTCTGCATCTGATATAGCACCTAGCAACAGAAACCAACTCCAGCTAACTGAAGCAAAGGAGAGTTGACTGCAAGTTACCAGCAAATGTGATCCAATCCTCAAGAAGGCAGGAGGACCAGACAAAAATCAATGGCAGCCTCACAGGATGATGCCCTGGTTAGTCATGCAACAAAATAACCCTACCCTGGCCTCCTTACTCACTCCAAACTGAAAGTCCCCGGAGAGAGGATCTGACTGGCTTCCCTTGGACCCTGTACCCAGATTCTGCCTTTACCATGGCAGGGAGAAAGAAGAAATCTAGCTTCCATAGAGGAAGCTGGGAGTTAGAATTGCAATCCCAGCAAGATGACACAACAACAGGAAACAGGTACGGTCCCAAAAGGAAACAGGCGCAGCAAATGCATGAAGAAATGGATGCTGAACAGACAAAAAATGGGAATGCCCAAAAATGTAGTTAGTTACTAAACCTCTTCAAAACAAAAGAAGTCACTTTCTTCACTATTTTCTGGGAACTCTGGTTCAGAAGGGCATTATCCACCTGGAAATTTAGGGGCAGGAATCAAATAAGGATTTATCTCCTTTAAAGTTACCCTTCATTTAAAAAAATCCTACACACTTATACTGAAAGTCATTGATATCACTCCACACTTATATAGGTTCTCTTCCAGGGATAATCCTCAGGAAGCAGGACCCAGCCCTCTCCTTTGCAGGTGGAGAAGGGATGCTGTGCATTCCCTTTCACTGTAATTAATACATTCCATGTGAGAATAAAGAGATACCACACCTGGAAGCTGCAATTTTTCATGCTAGATGACTGTTCTAGGTGGCCAAGCACTTTTGCTTGTGCTACATTGATTAACCCTTCATCTCCAGGACCAGGCTTCTTTTGTCTTGGTTGTCAGGATGCCTGCCGAGGGGTAACGACCTGCCTGCCCCTGAAAGACTAACTGCAAGAGCCTCTAAAACTGTGTTCTCACCCCAGCTTCTCTCTAAATCAACTGATTCTTCACCAGGATGCCACAGGGTTCTAAAAACACAAGTCAAATCACATTGTTCCCATCCTTATGAACATCTGGGAATCCTCTGCAGTTTCAGAGTCGCTGTGAGATATATTGTAAGTTGACTATTCAAGGTGTCCAAGGCCTTCCCTAATCTAGCTTCATACTTCACTCACTTCTCAGTGTCCCTTTACCACCTGGATATCCACCTATAGCAGCCCAGCTGCTCCCTCAGCCTGAGGGCTCCACATTGCTCAAGGCTAAGGTCAAATGCCATCTCCTTCACCAGCAGTTGACTGACACCACTGCCTTTGTATACCTAATCATATTATCTTTACCTCCATAGCACACTTAATGTAACTGATTTGGCCTTTTCAGTTTTGGTATAAGGCTGTCTTCTCACTAGACTAAAAATAACCCAAGGAAGAGGATCCTACATTGTTCATATTTCCCAGAGGGCCCAGCTCAGTTTAACAACATTTCTTATGTGACTACTGCACACTTTGAACATCCATGTACTTACAGCAGAACAACTCCTAACTAAGAGACTCCCATCAGTTAAGTATACTAATAACAATAACAGCAACATAGTACACTGCTAGGTACTATCAGCTGCCAGGGAGGACTACTTCCTTCAGAGTTACTTATCACCTCCAATGATCCCTTGAGTAATACTGTGTGCAAACATCGTGACCCTTGACCAAAGCTCATGGACACTAGAGGATGTGCCCATGCTAACAAGTAGGGAACTAAGATTCACACATGGGTTGCCTAATTCTACAAATCCAACATCTTATTTACTGTATGGCACCAAGCCCCAGTCCTCTCCCTTCACACCCTCCTAGCAGTACACATACCACTGAAGCACTTATAACTCTCATGTTTCAGAGCAGGGCCAGGCCATCAAATGATCTAGCTCTTACACTACAGACCTGAGGTTCTGCAGAGACAGAAAACATAGGCCAGAGGTAGCAAAGCATATCAGTATCACAGCCAGATTTACAAGAACTAAGTTTCTGCTCCCTAAAAACACACTCTTTCTACAAAGGTGACTTGGAGGATATCCAATGGACAGCCTGTGCCCCAGGGCTTCAGACCAATCAGGCCTGACCTCTGTTTCCCTGCATTGTAAAAGCATGAAAGGCCAGTTCAGGAAGAACCACACTCACCAGCAGGGCTGACTTCTGCTTTTCCTGGTCAATGCTGCCCTCCCCTTGATGCAGGAATGCACTCTGGTACTTTGCTGCTGCCTCTCTCTCATCACCACCTGGAACAGCTCATCTTGGATTACAGCCTGCTCCTGTTTATACCTATGCCAGAAAAGACACAGGAGATGAGGTGCAGAGGTAATGACTTGGCAGCAGGTAGCCAGGAAAAAGTTCGTGCATTCATTTCAGCTGGTTGGGGGACTGGGATCTGTAGGCAAGTAGAACCTAAGGCTGGCCAGAGAGAATACTGTGAAACTCCATACTGTCTGACCTCTCTGATGTCAGGCATCAGTGGCAGTCCTCAAGGCAAGGGGAAAGAGCTGACACTTTCTCAGCCAGAATAATATACATTAGGAAAAGAAGGAAAGCTGACCACTAGGTGAGGAATCTGGCAGCCACCTGCCAAATGAGAGATTCTTGGGGCAGGGTTTCAATTCCTCACTAGCTACTCTTTCAAAATGAGTAGGAAGGGTGGGAAGCCTACCTTCCCTGCCTCTATTTGAGAGCTTGAAGGTTTTTATATAGTATGTAACTATCTTTTTCTTGAACCTATAACTCTTCATCCTTAATCTTTTCCTAATCTTTGACCGATTTCTGTGCTTTCTGCCCCGTAAAATAATCCTAAAGAGAGAAAAAAGTTACTAGTACTAAGATGATCTTAGTAGTATTATTCATTATAGTGTAAAAAACACAAATGACTATAATGTCCAACAATTAAGATCAAGTTAAAAAATATCTGGTATAATTGCACAATGATATATTACATTATCATTAGAAAATACATTATTTGATTTGTCTATAGATTAAACCTAAAAATTGAGAACAAAAAAAACCTATTTTTTAACAATAAAAATATTTATAAAGCAGGTGTAACAAATGGGAAAAATTATAATACTAAATAAAAATAGCAAACTATAAAATTATATATGACTCTGAAAAAATAATCCTAAACTAGGGAAAAGACACATTTGAAAGAACACTCCAAATATTAACAGTGGTTGTCTTTTAATGATGAATCTATGGATGATATTTTCATTTTATATATTTTCTAAGTCTTTCATTAGCATGTATTAGTTGATCTTTTTTAACTGTTTAAAAGTATAAAAAAGAGTTCAATTAGTTATTCTTGGAGAGGCCTCTTAGATTACGGAGGTGAAATTCTTAGGATGTGGATTAATCTATGACTATGGAACAGACCCACATGGCTGACCTACTGGAGGGAGAAAACCAACTGTAGCTGACACTGCACACCCCTAAACAAACTCATTTGCTCCTTTGCCACAGAGGCCAGTGTCTTCAAGGGTTTGAAGAAGTCAATCAGTAACAACAGTTAGCATTCACTGAGAACTCTGTGTGCCAGGCACTGTGTGTACATTATGTGCATTAACATATTTAATCAGGGCAAAACTAATGAAAGAGGTACTTGATTTATGTCTTCTCAGAGGCCTGGAAAGATGCAGTAATTGTCTAGGGTCACATTACCAGGAAGTCACAAAATCGGGATGCAAACCTGTACTCCAAGAAGGCCTCTATGCCTTAACCTCTATTATACAAGCCTCAGGAAGTGAAGCAGATCCCAGTTCAGATGTATGGCCAGCTCTCCAGTGTTTTGGCCTACGCTGATGGAAGGTCACCAACATCCTGAAGCCAAGTCCATCTCACCAACTACAGTTAGAATTCTAAGGACTCCACTTTCTCCTTCTTATCTCTAAAAATATGCCTGCACACACACACAGGCACAGAAGGTCCAGACACTGAACTATGTAGTCCGGATGTTTTCAAATGAATTTTTGAGAACATTAGCAATCAGCTCCCACATGCCCCTTTTGGTGTTTCTTCATCTTTAAACTAGGACTAGTACCACCTATGCCACAGGGTTATTGTGCAATCTAAATAAGACAAAATATGTGAGATAAACCTAGGGCCTTCAGGCTAGGGAAAGGGCCCCAATGAGGAAAGAGCATTCAGTCACAGCATAGAGCCAGGGGTGAGTGGGCACTCACACGCATCTCTTAAGGAGATCTTCCTCCACCCCTGAGGGTGGCTGGCTACCACCATACTCTGACCTAGGAAGTTTGGAGTCTGCAAAGGAATGAAAACAAAAGACCTGTCAGTAGCACCAGAGGACAAAGGAAGACACTGCAGTCATCCAGGAAAGGGGCTCAGGAATACACTCCCAAGGAGGGACATGCCCCAGGGATGAACACAGAACACATCCTTGATCCAGCCAGTCTGGAGAGGAAACAGCCCAAAGACCTTCCACTCCCTCATTCTGGACCAGAACCTCTAACTACACAGGACTGACAGTAGGCAGAACTACTTCAGTGCAGTGTTTCAAATTTATCCCAACTTACTCTACAATTACCTGGAATCTAGGTCATCTACTAAATACAGGCCAGGAACAGCTGAAGGACCATTTCATGCTTCATGCTAAAAGGATAGCCTCCAGGGTCTCAGTTTTGACATAGGGGAAGGGGGATCCTTAAATCTTGCTTCTCTTAGTACCCCATTCTATGAATTTCTAATCCTGAATATGGCAAACACTCCCTATTAATGACAGTTTATATATCAATTATCCTGAATCAACATCTAGTATTATTGGGTTCTTTAAATTGTTACAGTCAATCTACCTTTTGACAGTCATGAACTTGGAGATTTCTGAGCAAATCCAATTCATTCTACTCTCCTTACCACTTGGTGATATATAATGTTTTGTTCTTCTCCTTCCCCCAGCCTTTATCCTTCCCATCTCTCAGCCAAATTTCAACACTTTTCTGTGGCCTTGGCCAAATGTCCTACACCTCTATCATAGGCTTCTAAAGTGGCAGCTACTAGAATTGCACAAAATATTACAGAAGAACCAGATTTTGTAAAAGAATACATGATTCTTATTCTCAGTACAAGATTGCTATTCCACTCCCAAGACCTTTCAAAGCATGCTGAACTCACAGGCTGGAGTACTCAACCTTCAGGGAGTCATTTCCAAAAGTAATCATCCTATGATTCCCACTTTCAGACCCCCTATGGAAGGATGGGCCCAGCAGTGCTCCAGCCTGCAAGGAAGGCACACCTATATGCTGCATAGTAACATGACAGGTTCTCAACTAGGAATAAAAAATAGTATACTGCTGACCAGTTCTTATTTTGACATTAATGCTCCCTGTCCTTACTTATTTGTTTATGACAGATTTATTGAGGTATAATTTATCCTATTTTTGCTTTTTACACAATTTTCCTTTTATTGCTACAAAAATAATGTATCAAATATATCAATTCATTGTAGAGAAAATAGCACTAATCCACACTCCCACCTTCTATGTACGAGCCTACCCATTTCCCTACCCCCTTGTACTCCTCATTTTTTAATGTGTCTAATCGTTAGTGAAGTTGTAATCTCATCACATGTATATGACCATTTCTGTACATTTTCAATAAAAGTCTTTTAAGAACTCTTTATAAATTAAGGCTACCAATACTGTCATGTTACAGTTCCCTAGTTTATTATTCATTCTTCATTTATTTTTTTAAATTATCTCTAATTTCTTATAGCTTCATTACCTACTTTTCTTCATAATTTAGGGTTTCTTAATTTGATGTGGAGCTTAGAAAGTCTACTTATTGTACTTTTATGTACTTGTGTACATTTTTATGGCTTCAATTCTCAAATTTAAATCTTGTAATGCCTCTGACATTTATTTTGAGGTATGGTGTAAAATAAGGATTTAATTCTAACTTCTTTTTTCTAATTAGTTTCTATCATTAAAATAAAAGCAAGCACTGGTTTTAAAAGTAAAAATACTTTAAAATTAGTCAACTCCAAGACAGTCCATTTATGCTAACTATTCTTTACATTCAGAAACTCAAAACTCACACTCATTATTTAAACAAAAAAAAAAAATACTTCATTATAACTAAAACCAAATAACAAAAGAACCACAATTTTTGCTTCTTAAACTATTGAAACTTACCAAAACTACACTAAGTGCTTCTTTTATCTTCCAAAGCTGAAACTGATTTGTGCATAATATATTTTGGCAATTTTTGTTTTTTCATTACTTCTCCCTCTCACCAGTTAATGTAGCTTATTAAAGTGCCCTGGGTTATGTTAGGCTCACTTCAACTCATCAGTCCACTAGAGAAATCATGGGAGCTAGCCTTTATGATAAAGAATGGGGGCATCTTGTATGGGTTTTGAGAACCTCACTCAGCCCCTTCACTGATAGAATATTCTAAAAGATCTTGGGATGGGTCCAAATACAGGTACTGATTTGCCCTAAAGCTCAGGAAGCCCACAAGCAGACAATACAGGGAGAGAGATGTAGAAGGCCTGGCAGGCACTCTGGCCACAAGGATGAAGCCAAAGCTCTCTCGTCACTGTGTAGAGGTCTCCAGGACCTAGCCCCTGAGCACAGCCCTGACACCTCCTCTTTCCTTCTTGTACTCTAGAGATAGCAAGCTGCCTTGAGGTCCACACTGGCCAGGCTGCACCCCCTCTGGACCTCTGCTGATGCTATTCACCATGCCTGAACCACCTGTCTACCACTGCTCTCACTTTCAAAACCCACTTCAAAAGTCATCCTCCCTTGGAGCCCAGCCCTAAAATAGTGAGTCAGTCACTCCTCTGACTTAGACTTTGGGCATCCATCTAGTGTTGCAGCGTCACATGAAAAATGTGACCTACAGGATTATATGTATATTTGGCTCCTTAACTTGAGCAATGGGTGCCATAAGAATGCTTTCTCTTTATACTGTCACTGTGTGCCAGAACAAGGCATATGCCCTGATCCCTGGCTAGCTTTCAGTAAATGCTGAATAGACAGGATATCATTCTTGCCTTCTATAATCGTATAACCTAATAGGAAGGATCAGCAGAAAAGACAACTCTAATGTAAGACCACATACAGTACAAAGAACAGTTATCCATGGTGAGACAGAGTTTCTACTCCATAGCACCATGGTTCCTCCAGTCAATTGGTGAAAAAGTACACACCAAGTTACAAGTGATAGCTAAGACCCAGATTCTCATGAACAGCAATTGCCCCAATACTTTTGTAGTTTGTAATATCTTAACATTTTTGTACCTTATACCTCCTTTCTTAAACTTTTTTTTGTTCCTTTATGTTTGCTGAAAGTAGTTATTTAGAGAAAAGCACAAATTTCTTCATTTGTGATAGGCAAGAAACAGTAGTGAACAAATCAGCTTAGACCTCTGCATGGCATGGGTGCATGAAGAAGAACTCCTGGGAGGTATAGGATAAAAGGCCCTCCCAGAAGCCCAGGCCAGAACCAGGATGTGTGGGATAGGTTAGGGTTACTGAGGTTGACACCAGAGTCACCTACTCAATTCCTGCTAATTGTCCCAATTCACATAAATCTCTACCATTCTTTGGACCATACCAACATTAATGATTATGCTTTGCTTATGAATCCTTAAAAGCAACTTCTTATAGGAGTTGTCAAGCCAAGCCCTTTTGTCTCATTTTTACATATAGAAAAACTGAAACAGTAAGGCAAAACAGTTTAGCCCCAATCACAGAAGCTCTGACTAATCTGTGCTGTTATTATACCAGACAGCAACTCTCATATACAGAAGCCACACTCTCCTCAAAAGCAGTTATCAGAAAGGAGTTGTTTGTATCTCCCAAAAACAAACCAGAGCCACATTAGCTGTCAAACATGTTCTGCAAGGAATGTGGTTTATCATTCCTTTCATGCTCTCATCCAGCTTTCCACAGAATCACTACAACATGCCGTACCTTTCTCTGGGCCTTTAGAGGTACCTAATGTGGAAGGTGGAGGAGCAGGAGGAAAAGTCAGCTGGTCCACATTAGAAGGCTGGTTGGAATCCTTCATGCAGTTAACCACATTTTCAGAAAGCTGAGGGGAGAATTGAGGAATGGGAAAAAGTTATACCACAGAAACCTCTGTAAATGAGGATTAGCCTTTAACCATGCCCGAGACTGACCACTGACACCACATCCTCAAGACCAACTCCAATAACGTAATTCCATTCCAAACTTCTTATAATGGCCCAGTGCCTATCAGATTAGTGCCAAACCCCTGTCTAGATTCCAGGTTGACCACAGCAGGTTCTCTGCTGGTTCTCTAGCTTCATCACCTGCTGCTCCCTGCCTGCACCAGTGAAATCTGAGTTCTCACTTTTCTCACCCACTCTGAATTCATTATGCTCTTCTTCCACCAAGAACCACGAGCAGCCCCCCACCCCTGGTATGCCTTCAACTGCCCAAATCTTATCTTTCCTTTAAGGGCATCTCAGTGTCCCCCCCCCCCTGCAGAATCTTCCCTGTTAGCACCCAAGTGAAGTAGCATTTCTCCTTTTCCTTTTAGAACTCACGTGTGCCTCTTAGGGACAGACATACCACACATCCTATCTGCCTCATCCTAATGGTTTGTAAATACCTGGAAGGCTGCGGTTTCCTCTTACTCAACTTTGTATACTCCCCAGTGCCACACATACTCATTTCACCTTAGCTCCCTCTAATGAAGACTGGATAAGTGAAACTTTCATTCATTTTAGAGGAAGTGAAATAGGCATGAGGGTGTCATTAAACAGCTTATTAAAATGAAATAGCAAGCTAAGGATAAATGCAGAATGAAAACCCTTAAGTGTTCACTTCAGTAAGTATTTATTAAGTGCCTAATATGTGCAAAGCATCATAAAAGCACAGTTGAGGGAAAAATGTAAAAATGACTTTAAGACAAAAATCCCAATGAGTAATTCCACTTTCAGGTATCCATCTGAGAAAAGTGTTCCCACATGTATTCAGCAGCATTAAAATAGAGGGGGAAAAAAAGACCACTTTCAGGTATCCATCTGAGAAAAGTGTTCCCACATGTATTCAGCAGCATTAAAATAGAGGGGGAAAAAAGAAAGAAAATAATACAAATATGCAGCAATAGAGAACTCATTAAAGAAAGGATGATGTATACCTGCTATGAAATATTATGAAACCATTAAGAAAGAATGAGGTGCCCTGGCTGGTGTGGCTCTGTTGGTTGGAGCATCATCCCACAAACCGGCACACCATGGGTTTAATTCCTGGTCAGGGCACATGCCTGAGTTGTGGGTTCAGTCCCCGGTCAGGGCACATGTGAGAGGCAACATTTCTCCCTCAAACTGATATTTCTCTCCCTCTTTCTCTCCTACCATTCTCCTCTCTATAAAATCAATGAAATTGTCCTTGGGTGAGAATAGAAATTTTTTTTTTTTAATTTTATAAATCTGAAAAAAGAACGTTACCCTGGCTGGTGTGGCTCAGTGGATTGAGTGCCAATTCACTCAGTGGTGTGGCCTGTGAATGAAAGGGTCACCAGTTCGATTCCCAGCTGGGCACATGCCTAGGTTGAGGACCAGGTCCCCAGTGTGGGGCACGTGAGAAGCAACCACACACTGATGTTTCTTTCCCTGTCTTTCCCCCTTCCTTCCCCTCTGTCTAAAAATAAATAATCTTTAAAAAAATTAAAAATTAAAAAAGAATGAAGTAAGACATGTAACTGTCACAAAGGGATGTATATGATATACTGCTGACTTATAAAGTTGCAGGACACTCTGTAGATCTCAATTTTGCAAAAAGGATATACAATTATAAAATTATAAACATACAAATATAAATGTCAATATATGCATATGTACATTTACAAATGTGAAAATGCATTTGAATGTTCACATTTATGCATACATACATGTATGAAACTGTTCATATATGAAAGTCTAAAAGGCTACATAAAAAACACAAAGTCCTGCAAGTAGCAGCAGGAAAAGCTGGGGCAGGACTTTTACTTTTGGCACTTCTGCATTCTTATTTATTTATTTATTTTTATTTTAGTTGTTGTTCAAGTACAGTTTTCTGCCTTCACTCCCATCCCAGCCCACCCCACAAGCCCTCCCCACCTCCCTCCAGTTTCCACCCCACCCCCTTGTTTTTGTCCATGTGTCCTTTATACTTGTTCCTGTAAACCCTCCTCTTTTCCCCTGAAATTCCCTCCCCTCTCCCCTCTGGTCACTATCAGCCTGTTCTCTATTTCAGTGTCTTTGGTTATATTGTGCTTGTTTGTTTTGTTGTTTAGGTTCCTGTTAAAGGTGAGATCATACAGTATTTGTCTTTCACCACCTGGCTTATTTTGCTTAGCATAATGCTTTCCAGCTTAAACATTTCTTTAGCAACTTAAGATAATAGTAATAACAATAATTGAGTCCCTCTAGTATTTAAGATTGATGCAAATCAAATAGCTATTTAGTAATATAGGACAAATTAAGACCAAGCACGTACTATGATGGAAGAAAATTAAGAATCTAAAAACAAACCTATATCTATGGTCAACTGATTGACAGACACACCAATATAATTTAATGGGGTAAGAATAATCTCTTCAATAAATGGTGCTGGTACAACTGGATTTACACATGCAAAAAAAATGAAGTTGAGCACCTACCTCACACCATATACAAATGAATCAGAGACCTAAATGTAGAAGCTAAAACAATGAAACTCTTTGAAGAAAATATAGGAGTTAATCCCTTTTTCTTCTTTTTAAGAGTAAATCTTTATGACCTTGGCTTTGGCAGTGGATTTGTAAATACAACACCAAAAGCAGGGGCAATCAAAGAAAAACAGATATGCTGAACTTCAACAAAATTCAAGTTCTTAGTACCAAAGGACAAAATCAAATGAAAAGATAACCACTAGAATGGGAGGAAATATTTGTAAACCATATATCTGACAAGAGATATGTATCTAGAATATTTAAAGAATTCCCACAGCTCAATAACAAAAAGAAAATAACCCAATTAAAATATGGACAAAGGATCTGAATAAGTATCTTTCCAAAGAAAATATACAAAAGATGCTCAATATCATTAGTCATTAGAGTGACTAATGATATTCAAACTACAGGGAAATACTACTTTCACACCCACTAGGATGGCTATAATAAAAAAATCAGATAATAACAGGTATTGACAAGGATATAGAGAAATCAGAATCCTCATACATTACTGATGACAATATAAAATAATACAGCCACTGTGGAAAACACTATGGAAGTTCCTCAAAAGGTTAAACACAGAGTTATCATATGATCCATAAAAAAGAATTAAGTACTCACACATGCTACAAAATGAATAAACCCGTAACCATTCTGATAAGTGAAATAAGCTAAACATAAATGTAAAGCTAAACTATATGATTCCACTAATTTGAAATGTTCAGAATAAGCAAATCTGCTGAAACAAAAAAGTAATTAGTGGTTGCCTTGGACTTGGGGGAATGGGGAGACTGAGAACTGATGACTAAAGAGTAAGAGGGTTTTTCTGGGGGTAGGGGGTGATAAAATGTTCTAAAAATGGTGATGATGGTTGCACATTTTTGTGACTATTCTAAAAACCAGTGAATTGTGCACTTTAAATGGGTGAACTGTATGGTATATGAATCACATCTTAATAAACCTGTTATAAAAAGAGAACCAGAAACAAAAATGAGCATTCCAGACAGGATATCACCCAGCAACAGCAAGATATCCTAAGGAAAGTATGCCTGTGTGTGTTCCTGAGGACAGCAGCAGGGTTTGGACAGAAGAGAAGCTACAATGTGTGGAGAGGAAGAAGTAATCTCTCACAGCACCAGCCTGGTGGAAAGAGACAGCCAGCCAGAGACCAGTGTGCCTGCAGCCCTTTCACTTTGAAAGGTATGGATTTGGAAGGTGGACTTGGGTAGAGCTGGTACTGACAGGAACTTCAAAGTCAGACAGAGGGCTCAAACAATTGTGGGCCTTGGTGAAAGTTTTTGAGCCAGGAAAGAACATAAGATGGTATTTTGGAAGGTGAATTGGCTGTGTTAATAGGGAGCACACTGGAGTAAGGAGCATGCTGTTATTCATGAAATGACAAGGGCCTGTAGCAGCAGCAATGACTTGCAATAACAGGTTTTGTCTGGTGCTACCTTGGAGGTGAGGGACAAAGCAGGGGGCAGAGTTAAAGTAAAAGGAGTTTTGGTCTTAAGTTAGTGGAAGACCTTGTGTGAGAATGACAGAAAAAGGTAAATCAAGGAAAGAGAGACTATTTGAGAAAATAGAAAATTAGCTTGATTATAGATATAAAATCCCAGATTATGTATATTTGAAGGGAGAGCCTTTAAAATTCACTGGCTCATTCCCTTCTTTTTACAGCGTAGCAACTAAAACCTGTAACGACACTGAGTAGAGTCAATGTTTTGTGAAGTTAAGAGTAAACTCTATGGTACAGTCTAGTGCCCATTTCTTGCTCAAATCAACTACACATGTCACACTTGAATGGGTGTGAGGTGACAGCAGGCTGAGATGGGATGTTTTCCCAGGCAGGTAGGGCAAGGAGCTGGCACTTGAATAAATCTGCATGGAAAAAGACTTGGGTGTCCCAAAAGTGTGCTGGAATTGGCCTGTGAGAGCCAATTTTTAAATTTTCAGGAATTATGCAAGCTGTTTGACTTCATGACCAACTTTAAATTAGCTACAGACATTTTTTGAGACCTTATAATTTTTTTAATTCAAATACAATTGTTCTATAACACAGCATAAATTAAAGATTAAATATACACATATCATACCAGAGACTTAGCTTAAAAAACCACAGAAATCAGGGGCCTTTCTTGGGAGAAAAGCCAGTTGTTAAACATTTACCAGCTCCGAGTGGATTCTCTGAGATGCACCAGTCCTCTGAGACGTGTCCGAAGGGAGGAGAGCGCTGAGTGGTCCTGTGTGGGTATGGGTGATCAATGATGCATGATGTGCATGAAACAGGCAGTCACCTTGGTAATGGGCATGCTATAAAGGGTCACGTGACCAGGAAGAACAGAGGCTGGCACATGTAGAAAGGAGACCCTGGGAAGCAGAGGAAGCAGACTGGCCAAGACAACAATTCAAACCCATTTTCCCTCAGCAAATATTTGCTTATTAAGCACCCATTGTGTGAAAGCAATGTTCTAGAAACAGTAGGTGAAAGAAACAGCAGTGAAATAGCAGTGAAAGAGACACAGTCCCTACTTTAATTGAGCTTACATTCTAATGGGAGGTGAGACAATAAACAAGTAAACATTTTACAAACCTTACTTCACCCAATCTAAGACAACCTAAAACAATTATAAATCACACCATTATCTTTACATTATCTGAAGACAAAGAACACCAATGAAATTACCATTCTACCTATTTTATGACATCCCTATTTCAAAGATGTTAAAATGTGTCTTAAAAATCAGTGATATATCGGCCAAGATGGAGGTGTAGGTGGACACACTGTGCCTCCTTGCACAACCAAAATTAAGGACAAAAGATTTAGAAACAAGAAAACAACCAGAACTCATAGAAAATTGAACTGTACCGAAGTCCAACAACCATTCATCCGGACTGGTAAGAGGGGTGGAGTCGTGGCAGGAAAAGTGGAGGTTGGTAGACCCAGGAACACAGGCAGCAGTGGCTGGCAGATCCCAGGTGTGGAGGCGGCGGCTAGCAGACCCCAGGCATTAGGTGGCAATGGTGCAGACCCAGTGAGGCCGTGCAAGGCAGCTGGCTGACCAGGTGGTCCCACATTGACGCTCAAATAATCCAGGTGAAGGGGAAGTGGCAGAAGGGACTGGAATCTGAGAGAGAGTGGAGCAAGCTCCATTGGTCCCTCATGGACCCCACCCTCACATAAAGCGTCCCAACCCTGCAACTGGGCTTCCTCACCCTGGGGAACACCTAAGGCTCTGCCTCTCACTGCATAACAGCCGCAACCAGACCAAAAAAAAAAAGGCTCAAATGGGAGAACAGATCAAAGCCCCAGAGCCAACTCATCTAAGTGGCCAAGAAATAGCCAACCTATCAGATGCACAGTTCAAAGCACTGGTGATCAGGATGCTCACAGAATTGGTTGATTTTGCTCACAAATTAGATGAACAAATGAAGGCTACAATAAGTGACATGAAGGAAAACACACAGGGAACCAATAGAGATGGGAGGAAAACTAGGACTCAAATCAATGGAGTGGACCAAAAGGAAGGAAGAAACAAGCAAACAGAAAAGAAGGAAGAAACAAGAATATGAAAAAATGAGGAGAGGCTTAGGAACCTCCAGGACATCTTTAAATGTCCCAACATCCGAATTATAGGGGTACCAGAAGGGAAAGAAGAACAACAACAAGTGGAAAAGTTATTTGAACAAATAATAAAGGAGAAT
>PVKU01003729.1:30816-168786 GCA_004027475.1 Anoura caudifer
TAGACTTCCAGGAAGTCCAGGAAGCTCAGAGAGTCCCAAAGAAGTTGGACCCAAGGAGGAACACACCAAGGCACATCATCATTACATTAGCCAAGATTAAAATGAAGGAGAGAATTCTAGAAGCAGCAAGGGATAAGGGGACAGTCACCTACAAAGGAGTTCCCATCAGACTGTCAGCTGATTTCTCAAAAGAGACCTTGCAGGCAAGAAGGGGCTGGAAACAAGTATTCCAAGTCATGAAAGTCAAGGACCTACATCCAAAATTGCTCTATCCAGCAAAGCTGTCATTTAGAATGGAAGGGAAGATAAAGTGCTTCTCAGATAAGGTCAAGGTAAAGGAGTTCATCATCACCAAGCCCTTATTATATGAAATGTTAAAGGGACTTTTGTAAGAAAAAGAAGATAAAAAATAGGACAGTAAAAAGACAGCAAACTCATAGATATTAACAACCACACCTAAAACAAAAGCAAATAAGCAAACATCTAGAACAGGAACAGAAACACAGAAAGGGAGATCACATGGAGGGTTAGCAACAGGGGAGTGGGAAGAGGAAAGAGGGGGAAAAGGTACAGAGAATAAGTAGCATAGACGGTGGGTAGAAAATAGACAGGGGGAGGGCAAGAATAGTGTGGGGAAGTAGAAGCTAAAGAACTTATGACACATGGACATGAACTAAAGTGGGGAATGTAGGTGGGAGGGGGTGTGCAGGGTGGAGGGGAATAATGGTGGAGAAATGGGATAACTGTAATAGCATAATCAATGAAATATTTTTAAAAATCAATGATATATGTTATTGATAAGTATTAGGAAAGGATAAAATACATCATCTCAGTGATGGGATGTGTGCAGGAAGCCACAGGCATTGGGGAAGACCTCTTAGAGGAAACGACACCAATGTTAAGACATCTGCCTCCACATTTACATCTTGAGATCCCGAAGAAAATGATCTAGTTCCGAGCAGAGGAGAAGATAAGTATAAAGTGTCTGGGAACAGTTGAAGCTGGCATATCCAAGGGCCTGACAGAAGGCCAGTGTGTGAGAATAGTCAGGCCAAATAATTGAGCCAGAGAGCCAGGAAAAGGCAAGAACCTATGCCCTGGCAGGTGAAAGTTAAAGGCTCACTTTTGATCCAAGAGTAAGAGCAGCTACGGTGGGGTTCTACACAGACTGCGTCACAGGCTCTGATTTCCAAGTCCCAGCCCAGGTGGTATCACCTTAACCGTACTACATAGGGAGTGAGGTGTTAAGGAAAACATTGGCAGGCTTCTTGTTGGCAATGGAAGATTTGTAATATATTTTAATGTTGCTACAAAATACAGCAAGTAATATTTTTAATCAAGAAATATACATACACACACAGTAGTCATGTGAGAATAAACACCATCTGGGCAGTGCTCCACGTACCAAGAGAACCAGAAGGGAGGTCTCCAGAGTCATATGGATCTAGGAACTTGGTGCCAGAGGCCCTGGTCACTGTGCCATCACAGCTTGCCAGATTTGGTCCTATGTGGTCAGGAGATGGGACTGCCAAATCCAGAACAGTGCAAGAAAAAAGGAGTGTTACCTATGCTCCAGCTGTGAGGCCTTCACCCAATTTTTTACCTTCATTGAGTATTACCTCTATTACTTATGAAATGGGACCCCTGTCATACAGCTCAGGAATTAAGTTTTTTGTGGTCAAAGAGATGTGGGTTTGAATCCCAACTAAGTTGTTTACTAGCTGCATGACCCTGGACAAGAGACTTTCTTGCTCTAAGTCAGTTTCTTTGTCTGTGAGATGAAAATAATTAGTGGCATAAACTATAGCGCTGTTGTGAGGATTAAATGAAGTAATCTACATAAAGCTGTCTGTACAAAGTGAAAATCAGTATTAGCTATTATATGAAACTGTAAAGCACTATACAAATACCAAATATAATCCATACCAGGCACATATTGGATATGTAAAATTACATGAACTTATCAGTAATGCAGAAGTCCACATGGGGTATGTTCCAAGACCCTCAATGGGTGCCTGAAACCATGGATAGTATCAAGCCCTGTATATACTGGGTTTTCCTATACATACAAGCCTACAATGAAATTTAATTTATAAATTAGGCACAATAAAAAATAGAACTACAAAATATGCTGTAATAAAAGTTAGGTGAATGTAGTCTCTCCCTCAAATTACCTTACTGTACTATACATACAGTGTGTATACACTGGACAAAGGGATCATTCGAACCCCAGGTGAGATGACACAAGATTTGATCCCACTACTCAGTGAACAGTTTAAACTTATTAATTTAAACTTAAAACTTATTGTTTATTTCTTGAATTTTCCATCTAGTATTTTCGAATCATGGTTGACCACAGGCAACAAACTGTGGAAAGCAAAACTGTGGATAAAGGGGACTACTGTAATAACAATAGGTAACAGTCACCACATACTTTAAACTGAGCACTGTTCTAAATGTTCTACATGCATAATCTGTTCAAAATTAAATTGGGAAGATTGGGGTTTTTTTTTTTAAAGATTTTATTTATTTATTTTTAGAGATAGGGAAAGGGAGGTAGAGAAAAAGGGAGAGACATATCGATACAAGAGAGAAACATCAATCCGTTGTCTCTCGTATGTACTCTGACCAGAGACTAAACTTGCAACCCAGGCCTGTACCCTGACTGGAAATTGAAATGACCTTTCACTTTGTGGGATGATGCCCCACCAAGTCACACCAGTCAGGGTGGGAAGATTGTTTTTAAAGTACTCTCCAGCTCTGACCTACTACCCTCAGCATGACGTAACATGGGATTTAAGGAAGAAGGGCCTTTCCCTGCCACCACCATGTCTCCAGTGACAACATAGAAACCAAGAAAGGACTCTCTCTCCTCCCCTCTCCAGCCCACTGCCACAGGACTGCCATGGCCACAGGTCAGCAGACCACAAACAGCTGAAGTCACGCCTCAGTTGAAGTCACACACATACAGAGACCTCACCCCTTCTGTCCTAACAAATACACTGAGAATCCAGACCCCACATCTTGCATGACTGCAACCAAATGCTTTCCTCACTGACTTCAGAGGCAAGTCCCCAAAGAGAGGACTAGAGGTTTCTTTTTTAAACCACAGAAGTTTATCAGTAAGTTGTGGCCACCCTATAACTAAAAGGCTAGGGGAAAAGTGTGCTGCCAGAAAAATTGCAAGTGGGTATTACCCAGCAGTGAACAGAAGAGCCATAATAGGAGTGAGCAGTGTCCCCCTGACCCAGTATAATGGAGGTCAGAGTCATAATTATAAGCTGTAACACGCTACTTACTAATACACTAGTTAAGTGCACTCAGCACTCACAGACCACCTCATTAATCCTCACAGTGCAATGCCCACCTCCCTCTAGAAAACTAAGGCACAGAAAGGGTAAAGCACTCACCCAGGCTATGAAGCTCACAGAGTGCAGGCCAGGCTGCCTGACTCCTTAACCACTGTCCAGTCTGCTGCAGGGCAAAAGGATGCTGACCCCAATGACAAGAGCAAGGGGAGATGCACTTGCAAAGCAGCACTCACAGGCAGGAGGGGCCCCTGGAAGGGACAACTACAGCAAAAGCTAAAGCAACAAAGGAGCCAGGATTGCTAAGAGAAGCCAGGGAACATCACTTCAGTCACAAGTAGGCTCAAACAAACAAACAAACAAAAAAACACTTCCTGCAATTCCCTGACAACCCTAAGTCACAACCCTATATCATCACTTTTTCTCTCCCTTCCTGTGCCTCGTTCTATTTCACAGCACTTGTTACCCACCTGACATAACTCACATTTGGTCACTTGCTTGTCTTTACTCCTACCAGAATATAATCTCCATGGGAGCAGGGATTCTGTTTTGCTCTTGCTGTATCTTCAGTGCCTAGAAAGTGCACAGCACACTGGAGGTGCTCAATATTTGTTAAATAAAGTAAACAAATATTTACTAAAGGCACATGTCCACAACACACTAGTGCAATGGAGCATATAAAGATATAACAGCCAAGAGCTTTACATCCAAAGAGCTTATGGTCCAAGAGGGTGGGCTAGACAAACACACAAAGACCACACAAGCTGCTAAGCTGTCAGGTACGAGAAGTTCAACTGAAGTACTAGTAAAGGAACTCTAGTTCCAGATGAAAGAGAGATGGCCTGAGTTGGGCCTAAAGAGATGACTACAGAGAAGGGGTGAAAGCAAAGGAGAAGGACAGGAGCAAAGGTAGAGAGACACACTCAGAGAAGTCTGAGGTTCAGCCTGATACAGCACAAGTCTGTGAAGAAAACCCGATGTGGAGGGCAGGTGGGTTCCTTTCAGTGAAGGCCTTGAATGACATGGTCAGAAGGCTGCAATTTATTCTGCATTCAATTGGGAGCTGCCAATGCTTTCCGAACAGGAACTCAGTCAAATTGTCACCTTACACAGAATAGTCTGTCACAACAGTGCACATCAGGAGTAGGGGGATTGAAATGTAATTGCTGAACTAAAGGAAATGAATGGATGCAAGAGACACCAAGGAAGTGAAGATCTGGTAGCTGACCAGGGCACAGGGCAAGTGAAAGAAGCAACTTACAGCCTGGCTAGTATAGCTCAGTGGATTGAGCATAGGCCTGCAAACCAAAGGGTTGCCAATTTGATTCCCAGTGAGGGCACATACCTGGGTTGTGGGCCAGGTCCCCAGTATGGGGCATGCATGAGGCAACCACACATTGATGTTTCTCTCCCTCTTTCTCCTCTTCTCTCTAAAAAGAAATAAATAACATCTTTAAACTGAAGAGAAGCAATTTATAAAGTGGAACATACAGTAGCTCATGTGTACTGTAAAGAGGGAAAGAGTATGCTTTCATATGGAGGCTTGAAAAAGCCTGAAAGTATTTAGGAGAAATTGTAAACAGGTGGCATTTTAAAAATGAGATGCATCTTGCAAGAAGAAAAAATCTTAACTAAATGAGGGAAAGATAACAGCAACACCCAAGCCTGGCTAACTGGACAGGGGTTGTCAACAATGAGCCAAGAACCATTCTTGTGTGTGTGCAGGTTCTAAATCTATCCAGCATCTCTGTTCCACAGGGAAAGAGGCAGATTATACAGGAAGCTGCAAGAGGCTGCATGTAGAGAGAGAAACAGAGAATCCCCTGGCATCTAGGTGCTGAGGAGACCAGAGAGGATGTGATGTCCCCAAATTCCAGAAGGGGGCAACACAGCTCAAAGCTGTAGCAAAGGCACTCAACCCTAGAGTGATGACATAATGATTAAAACAACCACTACCTAATATTCTCTGGACATGCTGCACATGCTAGTGCCCAGGCTAGGAGCATTCGCATTTTACAGATGAAGCAGTAGGAGTTGGGGAGGTGCAACAATTCTCCCAAGATTACAGAAAGTTCTAAGTGCTGGGACCAAGACTTCCTTCTAAAGCTGGGGTCACTGAACAGCGATACTTGCACAAGTGAAGACAGGCAGTAACACAGAGCCACTGAGGTGACAAGTAACCATGTTCCTGGAAGGGCCAATTCAAGAAAAGTAAAACTACATGAAAGTCACATTTCCCAGTTTATGGTGTTGTATTGAGCCCCAGGCTAAGGAGTAGAAGGGGGAACATGTACTCATAAAACAGACAGCCCATTTAAATTAGTAAAATGTCAGTATGAAAATAAGCACTTTTTAGTCTTAAAATGTTACTCATCTAAACACATTTGAGAAGAAACAATGTGCAGACAACTTCCTTACCATTATCTTTGCACTAACTAGTGCATTCATTGCCTCATAGGCAGGAGAGGTGTCCTCCTCATGAAAAGAGTGTAAAAGGTGTGGTGCAGAGAAGCAGCTTGCCCAAGGTTCTGTGGTGAGCTGGCAGTGAGCTAGGTCTCCACAGCCATACCCATGGCCACTCAGGGCACCATTTTCTGAGGACTCACGGGTGTGAGGAGATAAACTGCAGCTTATTGCTCTCTCCCACCAGGGCCTAGGGCTCCTCCAGTCAGACTAAGAACCTAGGGTAGTTTCCAGAAAAACAAGCTTGTTAGGTCTGTCAGTGGCTCCTGGTGCCTAGACACCCTAATCCCCATGGAGGTGCTACCCAATCCTGTGATCCTAAACAAGATTCCTCTCCTTGCCAAAGGTTGTTCCCTTGGAAATTTTGTTCACTAGTCCTTCAGTTTCACAATGAGGTCAAGTTAGATCTCCCAGCTGCTCATCACAGACTCAAGTCCCAGAATGTCATACCAAGGAGAGCCCTTGGAGACCTCATACACCAAGTGTGGTAAACACAAATGCCCACAGGTGTCAAACAGGTAAGAAAGTTAAGCAAAATGGAACTGGTAGGGTGGAACGGGCAATGACAATGTGGTGAGGACAGTGGTAAAAGTACATGTTCTCATAACTCTAAGAAAGGGTCACCACATGGGAATGTGGACCAGACTTTAAATTTTTTCCCAAGAAAGCTTAAAATTAAATTTATGAAAAAACTTCTATTTTTAGATGTTGGCAATTACTAATTCAATTAAAGCCACAAAGTTTCTGGACTCATGGTTTGGGGCAAGAAAATTCAGCCAGTGGCTTAAAATTCTGTCCAACAGTGTTTTGCTGACTTGTGCCTAACTCTGGACTAAGTGCTAGGAACAGACAGAGGTAGCTCCTACTCATGTGGTGGTAAAGGAGTAAGCAAAGAAGAGATCATCTCTGCCCAGAGCAATAAGCACTGGTGGTGAACAGAATCTGCAAGACTCAGGATGGTGACCACTGAGAAGTGGGGCAATGACATCGCAAAAGACGTCCTTCTGAAGGTAACATTTGAATCGGTCCTAAGGATGAAGAGGAATTTAGCCAGTCAAAGGGAAGTACTGCAGACTTAGAACAGAATCACAGACACACAAGCATGAAATAGCTTAGAGTATAGCAGGAGCAAGTGTCTTCCCTGCTGGGATGTGTAGTAAGAGGCAGAAAGTAGTGCCGGCACATGGAGGGCCTTATAAGCCAGGCCCAAGAGTCTGCTGTTGGCCTAGAGGCAACGGGAAGCTTGTAAGACAGGAAGGAAGGGAGTAACACAATTAGCTTTAATTGGAACTGTAGGAGACCATTCTGCATGGCGTGGGCCCAGCTCCCACTCAGAGATGCACAGGACCCACGCCCATGGATAGGTTCTCCCATGGGGAATCAGGCCTGCAATGTACCTAGGCCGCTTTGAGACTTGCTTTTGCTAAAACTTCCTCACCCTGAATTGAGACAGCAAGTGCTTACTGTAACCTCCTAAAATCCATGCTAAAACTCACCAGTATGGAGTATAACCAGTTCAACCACTCTTCCCTTTTCATTTGCTAATATCCTTCTTCTGTGATGTGATTAGCGGCACTGACTCCTTTGTTTTCTGTAAAAGGTAACCACCTAAAGCAAACCTGTGCATAGTAAACAAGGACCATCATGTAATGTGCTGAGAAACCCAATAAAGGTCCATCACAGCAAGGGCTGTGGCTTTCGCTCCCCTTGAGAGAAAAGCCATGCTGTCCCTTTTCCTCCACCACCAGCTTTCTGGATGAGAGTTTGGATGGAATCATTCACAACCTAGCAAACAGAGTGATTTCTAAGTGGCAGTGGAGGGGATGCACATAAGTTCCACTGGAAGTAGTGAGTTACAAGTGCCCAGGCAATATGAAAGGAGACATAGCCAGCAACATTCAAAACATCTGAGTTGCATATTTAGAATGCAGAACTCATCAGCTCATGAATGAAGATGAAAGAGAATGACCAGAGACAGGGTGTAGAAGGGTAAGAGAGCTGAACTAGAGAACATTCTGAAGCTTCAACCAGCCACAGAGGAATAGCACAGACAGCAGGTTTGATCCTGGAAACCAGAGCTGCTACAGGAGAGTATGCAGCAGCCTCTCTTTATGAGTAGCACTTAAAATCTACAGAATCAAAGATGCTTACAATGTAGCATCTTTACCTCCCAAATGAGGAAACTAACCCAAGATAAACGTCATACTCACCCAAGATAAACGTCGTAAGAGTTAAAGTTAACAACTCTCCATGTATTACTTTATAGATTAATCTTTTACATAGAAAGATCTTCACTATACCGCAATACAGTTAAGGAGTATTACAAAAGACTTAATTTATTTAATTTAAGAGTTATATACTGAAATCAGAAGGTAAGATGGAAATCACCTCAACTCTTACTCCATTTAAATTTTATTACTGGTTGCACTATAGCACTATAAAAGCAAAATTTAAAAGATGTTCAAATAAACCCTTGAAAATTGCTAAGTCCAACCATAAAATACAGCATGGTTGTGTAGCCAGCATTTACTGTCCTCCTTATAGCCAGTGGTTCTAGGAACCCTTGAGCCAGATAAATGCAGAACACTGAAAGAAAGTCTACATACAGGCATCCAGGACTTCATACCATCCTGTCTTTAAGATGATTCTCCACTCCTGGGCAACTGAAGAGGGAAAGGTAGAGGGACCAAAAGTTCTCCCATCCCCTATAGAATTAGCTATACTTTGTTTTCAGATACTTCACCAAATGTCAGAAGATGTGATGTTCAGGACCAGCAAAGAGAATAACACCTGGGAAAGCACCTAGCCCCAGGACTGGTATATGTTGTGTAATTGAGCAATGTTTGCTAGACTTGCTATTCAGATCCACAGACGCCATTCACTGGAAAGCTGTAGAGAACTTGGCCATCTATTTCCTGGCTTTCCAAGCTGGAATTTCCTGTTGTGGTTTCATCAACTGCACTCAGGTACAGCACTAAATCTGAGGAAGAATAGAGAGGATTTGTGATCCAACCCCTTCAAGGTACCTAGCTAACAGGTGCATGAATGTGCTGCACCATACAGCCATCTTGAACATAGAGAGGTTCTATGATCTTTTATTTACCACAGTGCCTCTAAACTGTCAATTAAGATGATGTAATATAAAACAATATGATAAGGAGCATCAACATTTATGCTGAAACATTCAAGAAGCTTCTTATTAGGCTATAGCAAGATAGCAAAGGAAGTCTGCTGCATACAAATGAAATAAGTTTGCATTAAAGCCTTGGAATTGTAAGCAGAAGAGTAGGATTCTCATACACAGCTGCCACCAGATCACCAGCTTAGATAAAAGAAGGTTCATCAATTCACTAATCCAAGCATGCAATCCAATATGCACTGACTAATGAGACAGCCAATGTAATAAATAAGACAGCTTTTGCCCTCCAAGAGCTTACAAAAGAAAAGCAGGATCTCAGGATAGAGAGGAAGGAATGACTGGGAATATTAAAAGACAAAATCATCAATCTGATAAAGGGCAACTTTGAAAAAATCTACAGCTAACATAATTAATGGTGGAAAACTGAATGTTTTCTCCCTAAGTAGTGGAGCAAAGACACTCACTTTCACTATTTCTTTTTCTTTTAATATAGTTTATTGAATATGCTATTACAGTTGTCCCATTTCCCCCATCATTCCCCTCCACTCTGCACACCCTCTCCCACCCATATTCCCCCCTTTAGTTCATGTCCATGTGTCATAAGTTCTTTAGCTTCCACATTTCCTATACTATTCTTGCCCTCCCCCTGTCTATTTTCTACCCACTGTCTATGCTACTTATTCTCTGTACCTTTCCCCCCTCTCTCCTCCTCCTACTCCCCTATTGCTAACCCTCCATGTGATCTCCATTTCTGTTTCTGTTCCTGTTCTAGATGTTTGCTTGCTTGCTTTTGTTTTAGGTGTGGTTGTTAATATCTATGAGTTTGCTGTCTTTTTACTGTCCTATTTTTTATCTTCTTTTTCTTAGATAAGTCCCTTTAACATTTCATATAATAAGGGCTTGGCGATGATGAACTCCTTTAACTTGACCTTACCTGAGAAGCACTTTATCATCCCTTCCATTCTAAATGAAAGCTTTGCTAGATAGAGCAATCTTGGATGTAGGTACTTGACTTCCATAACTTGGAATACTTGTTTCCAGCCCCTTCTTGCCTGCAAGGTCTCTTTTGAGAAATCAGCTGACAGTCTGATGGGAACCCCTTTGTAGGTGATAGTGCCCTTATCCCTTGCTGCTTCTAGAATTCTCTCCTTCATTTTAATCTTGGCTAATGTAATGATGATGTGCCTTGGTGTGTTCCTCCTTGGGTCCAACTTCTTTGGGACTCTCTGAGCCTCCTGGACTTCCTGGAAGTCTATTTACTTTGCCAGATTGGGGAAGTTCTCCTTTATTATTTGTTCAAATAAGTTTTCCACTTGTTGTTTTTCCTCTTCCCCTTCTGGTACCCCTATAATTTGGATGTTGGAACGTTTCAAGATGTCCTGGAGGTTCCTAAGTCTCTCCTCATTTTTTTCATATTCTTGTTTCTTCATTCTTTTCTGTTTGGTTGGTTGTTTCTTCCTTCTGGTCCACTCCACTGATTTGAGTCTCAGTTTCCTTCCCACCACTACTGGTTCCCTGTCCATTTTCCTTTATTTCACTTAGTGTAGCCTTCATTTGTTCATCCAATCTGTGAGCAAATTCAACCAATTCTGTGAGCATACTGATTACCAGTGTTTCAAACTGTGCATCTGATAGGTTGGCTAGCTCTTTGTCACTTAGTTGTATTATTTCTGGAGCTTTGATATGTTCTTTCATTTGGGCCATTTTTCTTTTTGTCTTGATGCTCCTGTTATGTATGAGGGGCGGAGCCTTAGGTGTTCACCAGGGCGGGACAACCCAAGTTGCTGGGTTGTGACACAGTATGTGGGGGAGGGGTCCAACAGGGAACAATGGCACTTGCTCCACTCTCTGTTGGATTTCAATCACTTCCACTGCTTCCCCCAAGCAAACTGGGCCCCTCTAGTGCTGATTCCCTGGTGAGTGGGTTTGTGGATGTTCTAGGACCCTATCAGACTCTCCAATGAACTCTCCTGAGGCTGGGAGTTTCTCCCTGCACCTCAACCCCTACAGGTGTTTTCAACTGGTGTTTTGAGGCTTTATTTCCCTGTGCTGGGACCCTGGGGTATGCGCAGTCCATCCCATACCCCAATTTCACCTGGTTTATCTGTGCACAAATGTGGGACTGCCTGGTCCCCCAGCTGCCTTATGTGCCAAGTCCCTCCACAATCCACCGCCTCGCTGGATCTGCCTGCTGCCACCCTGCCTGCCCACGGTCCACCAGCTGCCACTTTGCTGCAAGTCTGCTCCACGTGGCCACCTGACTCCGCTCCTCCTACTGGTCTGGATGAATGTTTCTTCTTTAACTCCTTGGTTGTCGGACTTCCATACAGTTCAATTTTCTGTCAGTACTGGTTTTTTTTTGTTGTTGTTGTTGTTTGTTTCTAAACTTTTGGTGTCCTTATTTTGGTTGTGCGAGGAGGCATGGTATGTCTACCTATGCCTCCATCTTCACCAGAAGTCCTATATCTGCTTTCACCATTTCTATTCAATATTGTATTGGAGGTTCCAGCCAATGCAATAAGGCAAGAAAAAAAAATGGGGGTATCCAAATTAGAAAGACAGAAGGAAAACTGTCTTTATTTGGAGACAGCATGATCCTACCTATATAAAATCCTAAGGAATAAGAAAAAAAACTACTAAAGTCAATGAGTTCAGCAAGGTTGCTCAATACAAGATTAATATACAAAAATCAAATGTATTTCTATATACTAGCAATAAAGAATCCAAAAATGAAATTAAGAAAACAATTCCAATTTATAATAGCATCAAGAGAAATAAAATACTTGAGAATAATTTAAGAAAAGAAGTGCAGACTTGTATACTGAAAGTACAAAATAATGCTAAGAAAAGTTTTTAAAGATTTGAATAAATGAAGAGAGATTTCATATTCAATAATTGAAGTACCCAATATTGTTAAATGGCGAGTCTCCAAAAGTAATCTATAGATTCAACACCAACCTCCATCAAAATCCCAATAGATAGTTTCTACAGAAGTTGACAAACTGATCCTGAAATGTATAAGGATGTGCAAAGGACTCAGAACAGCCAAAATAAGCTTGTAAAAAAGAACAAAATTTAAGGTCTTATACTTCCCAATTTTGAAACTTGTTACAATGCCACAATAATCATGGCAGTGTACAGCACATGCATCAGTGGAACTCTCAACAGAATTGACAGTCCTGATGTTTATGGTCAACTGATGTTCACAAAAGTCCCTACATAATTCAATGAACAAAAGATAGCCTTTTCAGCAAATGGTATTTGAAAAAATTAGATACGCAAAAAAGATGGATTTAGATGAGCGTTCAACTCTAGTACTAGGGCCAAATCCAACAAAACACCTGATTTTGTAAATAAAGTTTTAATGAAACCTAACCACACCCATTCATACATGCTGCCTATGGCTGCTTTCATCCTTCAATGGCAGAGATGTATAGTAATGACAAAGACCTTCTAGTGACTTTGTCTAGTGACAAGGCCAAAGTATTTATTATCTGGTCATTTAAAAAAAATTTGCGAAACTCTAATTTAGGGCTTTACCTCACAGCACGCACAAAAATTAATTCAAAATGGATTATAGACCTACATTTAAAAACCAAAACCATAAAACTCTTAGAAAAAGACAAAGGAGATAGTTTCCATAACTTTAAATTAGGCAAAGATTTATAAAATACGACAACAAAAGCACAATCAATAAAAAAACAATTCAATAAATTAAACCATCAAAATTACAAATGCTTGCCCTTCAAAGACACCATTAAGAAAATTAAAAGATAAGCCATTTATCAGAACAAAATATGTGCAAATCATAATATGATAAAGGACTGATATCCAACATAAATTCTATATCTCAATAATAAAAAGACAAACAACTCCATTGAAAGTGGGCAAAAGACTTGAATACACACTTCACCAGAGAGAATAAAGACAGATGGCAAAAAAGCACATAAAGACACTCAACATGATTAGTTATTAGGGACATGCAAATTTAAAACACAGTAAGATACCATTTCAGATCCACCAAAATAGCTATAATTAAAAAGACAAACACTTAACAGGCTTGGCTGATAATATGAAGAAATTGGAACCCTCATATATTGCTGATGCAAATGACGTAAAGTGGTGCAGCCACTTTAGAAAACAGTTTGACAGTTTCTAATAAGTTAAACCTAACAACTCAACAAATTCATAAACAGAATGACCCAGCAATTCTACTCTAAGGTATCTACCCAAGCGAAATGAAAACATGTCTACCAAAAAACTTGTATATAAATGTCCACAGCAGCAATGTTCACAATAGTCAAGAACTAGAAACCATTCAAATGTGCACTGACTGGTAACTGGACAAACAAAATGCAGTACAGCCATACCGAGATACTATTCAGCAATAAAAAGGAACTACTGATACATGCTACATCAATAAACCAACACCAAAAACATTGTGCTAGGTGAAAGAAGCCAGATGTAAAAGATGTATGAGTGCATTTACATGAAATGTCCAGAAAAGATAAATGTATGGAGACAGAAGGATTAATGGTGACCTGAGGCTGGAAGTGTGAGTGGGGAGTGACTACAAATATATAACTTTTCAGGTCTTGCGAATGTTCTAAAATCCAATTTTGATGACAGTTGCTCAACTTTGTAAATTTGTTTTAAAAATCATTGAAATGGGTGAGTTTTGTATGTAAAATAAAACTCTATAAAGCTGGGGGAAGGGAAGGGAAGGGAAGGGAAGGGAAGGGAAGGGAAGGGGAGGACCATTGCCCTGACTGACCTGACTCAGTAGGTTGGGCATCAGCCTGCAAAGTAAAGGTCACTGGTTCAATTCCCAGTCACGGCCAGGTCCCTGGTTGGAGGTGTGCAAGAGACAACCTATAGATGTTTCCCCTCTCTTTCTCCTTCCCTTCCTCTCTCTCAAAAAATAAAATCTTTTTAAAAAAAATCACTATCATCAGCCCTAGCAGGTGTGGCTCAAGGGATTGAGCACCAGCCTGCAAAGGGTCTCCAGTTCGATATCCAGTCAGGGTGCTTGCCTTGGTTGTAGGCCAGGCCCCCAGAAGGGGATGCACGAGGCAACCACACATTGATGTTTCTTTCCCTCTTTCTCCCACCCTTTCCCGTCTAAAAATAAATAAAATCTTTAAAAAAAAAGTCATCATCATCAGATACAATCTTTGCAGAGCTCCACTTCTGATTAGAGAGATGCACTGTTGCCTCCAGAGCAACATGTATACAGCCCTCTCTAGGCCTGTTATCTGTCTGGCCTCCTCACCTGGCCAGCTTTCTCCAACATCCCAGTCCATGTAGTTGCTATGCAACTAACATAAGTTTTGGAGTTGGAACATCTGAAATTTCCAGTTCAAACACTAATGCACTGTGACCTTAGGTTACTTTACCTCCTTGAATCTGTTTCCTCACCTCTGAGATGGGGATGATAAAATCTCATGAGGTCAGCATGGGGAATATCTGAGATAGTGCACATAAAACACTCAGCAAAGAGTAAATACGTACACTTCTCCTGGCTGGCTCAGGCACATCTTCAAAGTCATCTCCTCAGAGCAGCATTAGCTGACTATCCCACCTCAAGCAGCTAGCCCCATTACTCCTTGCATCCTTTGTTTTCTTCAGAGAACTTGAAATTCTTTTATTCCTTTGCCTTTTTTTTCCTTCTTTGACTATCCTCCCTACTGGGCTAAGTTCTCCATGAACGAACGCAGGGACCTTATGCTTTGTCTCTGTAAGCCCAGGCCCTGCACCTGGCAAGTGACACCTTCACAGTATGCATTTTGCTGAGGTGATGGATAAATGGCAGCTATGGATACAGTGCTCAGCATGTGGCTTCTCTGGGAACTGTTTCTTGTGTGTCTTACTACATCCTCCTTGACCTTCCTCTCACCGGTAGCCCGGACTCATCTCATAGGACTAATGAAATGATAGTAAAGATGATGTAGCCAGGAGGGTGTAATGAGCCTGGGAACATATCTTAAAGTAGCAAGCTGGGGAAGTACTAGAGAAAATGTAAAAGAGAGTGGAGTCTGGATGTTTAGGAGCAACCAATTTCAGTTGATTAGCCAAAGATACCTTACATGGAGCAGAGAATAGGTAAAGCAGACATTAACAGGACATTATCACCATGTGTGTGTCTTCTCTTATTGGAGGATGAGGTTAAACATCCTGGTTGAAATGAAGTCTTTATGTATTGGGTTGGCTAAAACATTCATTTGGTTTTTAAGTAAAAATAAAAGACACGGTTTTCATTTTCACCAATAACTTTATTGAACAACGTATTCACCATTCTGTTTCACCACCTTCTGCCATCTTTCAGACAACTTCGTAATTCCATCTTCCCAGAACTTTTTATCTTTTTGAGCAAAGAACTGTTCCAGGTACCTTTTGCAGTCTTCCAGGGAATTGAAATATTTTCCATTAAGAGAATTTCATAAAGACTGAAATAAATGGAAATGCAAAGGTGCAATGTTTGGTAAATATGACAGATGAATCAGAACTTCCCAGCCAAGATGTAACAGTTTTTGCCTGGTCATCAAAGAAACATGAGGTCTTGCATTATCCCGATGGATTATTATGTGTTTTCTGTTGACTAACTCTGGATACTTTTTGTTGAGTGCTGCTTTCAGTTGGTCTAACTGGGAGCAGTACTTGTCAGAATTGTTTGGTTTTCCAGAAGGAGCTTATAATAGAGGACTCCCTTCCAACCCCACCATATATACAACATCACCTTCTTTGAATGAAGACTGGCCTTTGGTGTGGTTGGTATGGTTCATTTCACTTGCCCCACTCACTCCTCCATTCCACATTATTATAAAGTATCCACTTTTCATCACCTTTCATATTTTTTTTTAAATACAGTCAAGGTTTTTTTCACTTAATTTATGTAAAACCCAAACATAACCAAGCTGGTGCAAATGATTTGCAACACTTGATTTGGATATTTTGAGTATACTGGCTATCTCATGCATGGTATAATGTTAATTTTTCTCAATTAATGTCTTGATTTGATCACTATCAACTTCAACTGGTTTACCCAACCGTGAAGCATCATCCAATGAAAAATCTCCAGCGTAAAACTTCACAAAGCACTTTTGATGCATTAAATCAGTCACAGCACCTTCTCCATACACTGCACAAATCTTTTTTGTGTGTTTAGTCGCATTTTTACTCTTCTTGGAATAAAGCATAATATGCTGAAAATGTTGTATATTTTCTTCCACCTTGGATATTAAAATGTTTACATAAAAATTCAACAATTTTGGTAAGTTTTTTTAAATGCACACTTATATGACAGCTGTCAGAACACAATCTAACAAAATTGTTTTGAATGAAGTTAGAGACAACTAAGTGCCACTAGATCCATTTTATGGGGGGAAAAAAGCAAATAACTTTTTGGCCACATGCTTACTTTGAAAACTGTAGCTGATTGCAGCATTTTGTATTAATTAAATTTCTTTTATCTTTTGAAGAAACAGGGCTTGAACTCAGTATGTAAATTTATGCAAATAAGTATACAAACTAGCAAGGCCCTAGCATTTAATTTTAAAGGAACTAGAGCACTTTCTAGAACCACGTGGGGGTTAAACACAAGTGGTCTTTATAAATACTTTACTTTCTCTGAAGGAGCTGGGGCAGATACTTTTCTTTGGCACCTACCTTCTATTAAATTAACTTCTTGGTCACCTTGCAAACACCACCACTGAGGGCCAGTGCCCAGCCAAGATGAACCCCTCTGTGTTCTTTAACAGTGCTGTCAAAGGTGAGCCATTGGGCTGCCGTCTCCTTGGAGTTGTTTATAGACAAAGTTCCAAAGACAGCAGAAAACTTTCATGCTCTGGGCACTGGAGAGAAAGGATTTGGTTTTTAAGATTCCTGCTTTCCCAGAATTATTCTGGGATTTATGTGCCAGGGTGGTGTCTTCACATGCCATAATGGCACAGGTAGCAAGTTCATTTATGCAAAGAAATTTGATAAGAATTTCATCCCCATAGCATACAGGTCCTGGCATCTTGTCCATGGCAAATGCTGAACCTAAAACAAATGGTTCCCAGTTTTTCATCTGTATTGCCAAGACTGAGTGGTTATGGCAAACATGTGGTCTTCAGCTAGGTGAAAGACACATGGATGTTGTGGCAGCTATAAAGTGCTTTGGGTCCAGGAATAGCAAAACCAGCAAGAAGATCACCACTGCTGACTGTAGACCACTCTAATAAATTTGACTTGTGTTTTATCTTAACCACCAGACCATTCCCTCTGTAGCTAACGATAGCACCCCTTCACTCCCATCTGCTTGGAATGTTCTACAATCTTCATGCTCTGGCCACAGTTCATTAGGTTCCATATTTTCCTTACCCCTTCCAAATCCAGCTGGATTACAGAGTTCAGCTTATGATTATAAAATAAAGACTAAATTTAAAAAATTAACTTCTTATTTTGTTCATCCAATGATTTTTTTCTATTGATTTTTACTTGCCCACCTAAAAACACAGTGGACTCCCCAACCCTCAAGTAAATTTGCAAACAAAAAAGTCACTAAACCAAAACTCTTCATTGCCATCACCTCCTTTTCTCTGATCTCCAAGGGAGGAAGGGACAGAGGGAAGAAGGGACTGTCATAGCACGGGGCCCTATACCCCACAGTGTACTTCAGGGCAAGTTGTTTATTCTGTCTGAAGAGTTTGCCCAGCAGTCAACCAGTCACCAAAGCTCCCTCTCACTTTAACAACCTCTGGTAGAACTAAGTGAGACACCAGCACCCTGTCAGGACAGGTGGAACCTTTGTCACAGAATTTTCTTGCTGTCTTGTATGTAAGTGGTGGGGAGGAAGCTGGAGTCATCAGAAAAGGCTACTTTTTGCAACCAAAGGTCTGGATTAAAGTCCCAGAAGTTACCCAGGTAGCACCTTAGGCGAATTCCTTAATCTTTCTATGCCTGATTCTCCATCTTTAAAGAGAATGTATATTTTGCAGAATTGTTAAGGAAACTAGAAATAAAATGTATTTGTCTGATATAATACCCCAAACGTATGATGTTCCTCTGGCAACTTAAAGGAAATCACTTCCCAAGGGACTCCTACTGACCTACTTTCCAACATTCCCAAAAGCAGAATACCAGGTAGAAAGGTGGTAGAGCACACAAACAGAAGCGAGGGTATCTAACTTTCAATTTAGGCTCTTGCCTCTCAACCTTCAAACACCAGCCATCTTCTCATTCTGTCACTGCCACCAATCAGGTCAAGATTAGATAACACCCAGCAAGCAGCAAATGCACTAAGTACTATGGTACACAGAGTCAGAGGCCCCCACTCTATTAAAAAGCACTTTGTACTTTTCTCTAAACATTGCAACACACATCTTCATCTTATTGTAGGCAGCATTTAAGATTATCACACCCTCCCCTCTATTTTTTTTTTAAATATGGTGACTGAGACTGAAAACATAAGTTGTTCACCCAAGATCACAACAGCTAATGAGCATCTGTCCAGAAGCTGGGCCTCCTGATGTCATGAGCCACTTGCCAAATTCACTAATTCACCTACACCCAGTTCTGTGCATTCCATTTAAATTCAGTCTGTGGTTCAATGGATTCAGTCATTCAATCACTCAACATTCACAAAGCACCACTATCTGCCAGATACAGATGTAGGAGGCAGTACAGTATTCAATGAACAGACTTAAATTGCCTACTTCAATCTCAGTTCTACTGCATGTCACCTAGGTGACCCTGGATAAGTTACTTCATCTCTCAGTGCTTTGGTTGTCTTCAGCCTATAAAATGAGCAAATAGAATTCTACATCTCTCACCAAGCTGTTGAAAATTAAATGAGAGGATACCTATAAAGGGTATCCCATGCCCCCACTAAGCATTCAAATATGAGCTGCTTTTATTATTCTAGGTTCTGAGGGTAGAGTCTCAAATCAGACAAGGGCCTTAGCCTCAAGGACCCTACACTGTACTGGGAAGCACAATAAACAAGTAAATTATTAATAGAAGTTGCAATGCTGATGAGTACTATGAAAAAAAATTAGATGTGTGACAGTGTAGGTGGGAAGGTACTTTAGGTAGTCAGGGAAGGATACTCAGATATTATATTTTAACTATAACAAGAATGATAAGAGCCAGATATAAGAAAAACTGGGGGGGGGGCATGTGGGGGAGAAGTCAGATAAGGCCTGGATTGGAAGTGTTAATCAGGATCATGATGCAGTCAGCAGACTTCATTGGAAAGCAAGCACTGAAACAGATTAAAGCCAAGGGGGTGAGAGACACTAGTCCACCTCACCTTGGCAACAGACAACATTGTCTGTTGGTACCATGGTAAAATGATTGGCAACACGGTATTGTGAAGCTACTGTAACAGGATGCAGCCAAGAGGGGGGCCCCAAAAAGGGAGTTGGAATGGGGCCTAGAACTCAGGGTATCCAGGACATATTAGAAAGACATAATAAGATGTCCTCACCCCTTCCCCCTCAGGTGTGAGTTGGGGGAAGGCACAAATGGAGCAGGGCCATTGAGGTGTTTTGCATAGCAACAGTTTTGCAGATAAGCTCAGGAATGGTCATTTAACATATCTATAACCTTTAACTGGTTTCATAGATATGTTAAACAGCTGTGGCCATGCTCTGAGCCAGGGGGATGGAAAGGACTTCCCCCAAAGACATAACTGGGGGAAGGAGCCCCAGGTTACAGCGCCTGCATGGGAGCTTGGAGAAGATTGGCTCCAGAAAATGAGGACACACCTGCCCAGACTCATGATGGCATCCCAATAACCTTGGAAATATACAGGATGCTGGCAGGTGTAACCGATTGTGGGAGGAGTCGGAGGTGGAGCTGCGGAGGAGGACTGGCGTGGGGATTTAAACCCAGGCATGGCAGCCATTGGAGAGGGATCCATGCTCTTTCACCAGAATGCAGGACCCACAGCTCTATGAGGGAAAATCACCATGTGGCTCTAGCAGAGAATTGCCACTCGGCTTTGCCCGAGTGGAGACCCTCTCGCAGCTTTACCAGAGGGAGAGATTCCACCTGGTTTCAGCAGAGTGCAGACCCCTACAGCTTTGGTGAAGAGGGAGAGCCACGAGGCTTTGCCAGAGTGGGGACCCCTTCCCCACAGCTTTGGTAGAAGGACCACTCAGCTTTGGGGTGCTTCCTTTGGCTGCGTGGCCTGGGAACGAGAGAGACTTTGCCTGGAAGAAGGGTGAAAGGACTCTTGCCAGTAGGCCATGAGAAGGTGCCACATGGCTTTGGATTAGAGATCCGGCCTGGACAACAACACAGCTAAACAGTGTCAAGAACCTGGATACCGGATGTGTGCTTCTTTTCCTGAATTACAGATTACGGTACCCTGAATTAGGGCAGAGGGAGATAGTAAGCACTGTGGGCGTCTGTGGGTATCCTAAAGGACTTTGATATATTTTAATGGAGACATTACATCGCTACTTTAACTCTGTATAGCATTAAATAAACATTTCCTTTCCTTTTCACAAATCTCTGGCTTTGAGAGACATCTTTCCATAAAGCGGCGGACAATAACGGACCTTCTGTTGCTCTGTAACACTATCAGTCTGGCATTTGCATATATCCCTGTAGAACTAAGTAAGGTAGTACAAGTGGAAGCTGAAGTATTAGGCAAACAGTACCCAGAAATCATCATATAAGAACCCTTGGCATTGACAGATCCACCAAAAACCAATTTCAGAAAAAAGATACAAAGGAAAAAATCTGAAAAAGACCTTCAGCAGTCAACTGAATTATGGTTACTATATGATTGTACTAAAAATTATCATTGATTTGTAGGAAAATAGGGAAAAGCAAGGATTCATTTCAAAATCATCAAAATCTAGATTTAGCATCTTAAAACTTCCTGTTTTCTCAGCAAGATAGAATAATGGATTAGTGTTTACATTGTTTCAAATGAACGAATTAGAAATGAATGTTTTTATTATTCTATACTTATGAAATTCAATCAAGAAAACCTTTAGGCATTTGCTAATATACAATCATTACAACAGAATTAGAGAACATTATATAATTTTAGGAACTTATTAGCTAAAAACAAATTACGAAATTATGCAAAAAAAAAAATTCTGTTAAAGCTGGAGAAGAGAAAACAGCAAATGCGGAGGTCCTGTGCTTGGAGCAAGCTGGTATCTTGCTGGGACAAGGAGGTTCTGAGGCTAGTGAATAGATATGGGGTAGGAGGTATGGGAACTAGCATGAGATGTAGTCAGAAAAGTCAGCAGCACAGTTTCGTAAAACAAGGTTAAGGAGGGGTCATTCCTTTTCATTTTCATTGCGCTAGGCATTCATTAAAACCGTTGCTTAGAATTTTAACCAAGGGGAAGTGTACAGAATTTGAATCATAACCTTTAAAGTGCCCAGTTGGCTGCAGTGCTGAGAAGCCAATAACCCCTAGTTAAGAGGCTGTTGCAATTGTCCAGTATTGGAAGCATCTCATGTATTCATACCAACACGCACGCACTTGGTGTGCAGTGGAACAAATTCAGGTCTGTAACAATTAAGTCAGCTGAAGCTGGAATGTGACCTCATCACCTCTGTCGCTCTCCACTCTTTCTCCCCTTAGGCCACCTTAATGGTGAAGCCTGAAGCGGCCACTCGCTGCACAGGGGTCCCCTGGCATTTCCCGAGCCACATCTCCCTCATTTACTGGGCAGCGAGAGAGATGCTCTCCACCATGGAGTAGCCAGTATTCCAAGAACGGGGAGCACACACCCGTTATCTGCATGCACCTCCCCCTAAGGCTGCCCCGGCCTCCGCGCCCTCCACGCCCGCTGTATCTCAGCGGCGTTCGCTTGTCGCACCCGCCCGCGGCTAGCTCACCCGGATGCCCTGCAGCACCCGGACCCGCTCCTCTTCGTTCATTCCGAAGGACACCCTGCGACCCTCGCTGCTTTCTGTGCCCCCCCATAGCAAGAGACCAGCAAGCACTCCTGAAGGAGAGCCAGCTCCAGAGTTAACAGACCGACACCGGGCTTCCGGGTGGCCGCTCTTAGCACAAACCAACAGAACCACGTTTTATTGGACGCCTCCAGAGGCTCAGCCAATAATGTGATGAAGGATCGCGGGGCATTGTGGGAATTGTAGTACCTCCAGCCCGGCCTGCCCAGTAATCAAGGTGCGCCGGGAGGCGTAGTGTGGAGAGTCTCGTTAAGACGCGTTGGAAGACCTGCTGCTGGTCTCTAGGCACGGAGGGCCTCCAATGACGGGGTAAGAAGCAGGGAAGCGATGGACAATGCTTACTTTGGGAGGGTCACCCTTGAAGCAAAACTGAGGGTGATGTTCTGAAGCCAGGAGACCTTCGTTGGGGCTGAGCCAAGTGTGTGATGGTAAACTTATGCACGGTTCTCTGGTTGCTTCCTTCAGAAAACTGATCAACTGAACACCGAATAAGCGTTGACCTACCTTCGTGGAATATCACTAACAACACGTGTCCTGCCTTCCTGTTGTTTAGATATAATGGAGTAAACAAATGCAGAGATGAACAGGCACATAATAAGTTTGCTAATCACTGAGATAAATGCCATGAAAGAAATTAATAGGAGGCCTCCTTCAATTTGAGAGGCCAAAGCAACCTCTCTAAGGAAAAAGCATTTGAATTGAGATTTAAGGTCTAGTAGGAGTTAGCCAAGAGAAGATAGGCAAAGATGTTTACTGGGGACCAACCAGTGCAAAGGCCTTGAGTCAGGAACAACCTTGCCACATTCAAGAAAGAAAGAGGATCTAGCTACATGAATGGAAAGTGTAAAATGAGAGGCAATCAGAGGAGATCCCAAGGCAAGGAGATTAGACCATGTAGGGCTGTATAGTCCAAAGTCAGAGTTTTATTCTTAGGAGGGCAGTAATGGCCCTAAACATTTAGGAGACATTATCCAAGGACATTGTCCAAGTACTCAATACATGGTATTATCCAATACCAGTATTGAGTACAGCGTGTTTGCTTCTCACACAGGATCATATGCATAATGGATAAATGCAAATGATTGCTATTCACATCCACAGCAACCATGTATGAAGCACCCCCACTCTTTTTCCTCTGAATTGCTGAATGGCTTTGATTTGCCAAAGTGGGCCTGGAGTTGAGTTTGGAATCCATAACTGGGGAACACTGGATTGCTACAAGAAATGTGGAACTCCTTCTGGCAATCTGGAAAGGAAGGAGTGAGGAGGAGAGAGTAAAGGAGAAAGACTAGTTGAATGCACCCTGAGATGAAAACAGCTTGAATGAATAAGCCAGTGAACATTCCTGGTGTGGGGTAGCCAGAAGATTTTTATGAACAAGAACATGTTCAAATACTTTGATTTGCAAATCTTCCTCCCTCCTTTTTGTCCTCCATTTCTTCCCTATAAGCAGAGCCTGAGTAGGGGATTCTGGGGCAAGCAGTGTATGGGAAGAGTGCCTCAGGAGAAATGAAGTGAGGGAATAGGATAAGCTAAGTAAAGATGGGGTCAAAGCTGCTGCCTGGCTTCAACTTGATCCCACAGGGTGCTCTGGAGCAAAAGTTATGGCCAGAAACACTCTTACTGTGAGGCAAGGGGATAAGCATCATCTCCCCCACATCAATCATTGGTAGCCCAGGACGATTCCCCAGTGAAGCGGGCATCTGTGAGTTGCTAACACCCATAGTAGCTAGGGGATGGCCTCACCAGCCAGTAAAAAATCTGGGTGGGGCACTTTTGGCATTCCCTATATGCTCACCATATTTTTCAAGGCTTCCTGAACACCCAAACATCTTGACGGAGGTGAAACATCTGTCAAGAAACACAAACATCTGTGAAGAGGATATTGTAAAATTTGAAGAAAGAGATTTCACTTCTGGCCCAGATGACAAAATAATTAACACACAACTAATTCAGCAAAACAAGAGTCACACCCACAGATGACCATAAGACTGTGTATGGCCTCCTCCTCCCACCATCATCTGCAAAATACTGGGGGAGAATTGGAATTTCACACTGGCAGCCACATAGCTAAGCCTCATGACAACCCAACAAGTTCTGTGTCCCTATTTTGTAGACAAAAAAAAAAACAAAAACAAAAACTGAACTGCAAACAAATGATGATAATTCAACATAAATGCAATGTAGGATGAGAAATTTATTTTCTAATGTATTTTGATTGATTATGCTATTACAGTTTTCCCAATTCTCCCCCTTTACCACCCCTCTGCCCTGCATCCCCCAACCCTCCAGTATTGTGCCCCTCTTAGTTCATGTCCATTGGTTGTACGTATAAGTTCTTTGAGTTCTCTGTTTCCTATAACATTTTTATGTCTGCCTTTGTATTTTATGCCTACTAATTATGCTGCTTCTTCTCTGTACCATTTCCCCCATCCATCCCTTCCTCCTCCTCACTGAAGACCTTCCATGTGATGTCCATTTCTCTGATTCTGTTCCTGTTCTAGGTGCTTGCTTCGTTTTTATTTTGGTTGTTTTTCTCTTTTTCTTTTTTTAGGTTCATTTGTTGATAGTTGTGAGTTTGTTGTCATTTCACTATTCATATTTTTTATCTTATTTTTCTTAGCTAAGTCCCTTTAACACTTCATATAATAAGGGCTTGATGATGATGAACTCCTTCAACTTGACCTTATCTAGGAAGCACTTTATCTGCCCTTCTGTTCTAAATGAAAGCTTTGCTGGATAGAGCAATCTTGGATGGAGGTCCTTGCCTTTCATGACTTGGAACACTTCTTTCCAGCCCCTTCTTGCCTGCAAGGTTTCTTTTGAGAAATCAGGTGATAGTCTAATGGGAACTCCTTTGTACGTAACTCTCTCCTTTTCTCTTGCTACTTTTAAGATTCTCTCTTTATCTTTAATCTTGGGTAAGTTAATGATGATGTGCTTCAATATGTTCCTCCTTGGGTCCAACTTCTTTTTTTAAACTATATTTTATTGATTATGCTATTAAAGTTGTCCCATTCCCCCCCTTCATTCCCTTCCACCCTGCACACCCCCTCCCACCCACATTCCCCACTTTAGTTCATGTCCATGTGTCATAAGTTCTTTAGCTTCTACATTTCCCATACTATTCTTGCCCTCCCCCTGTCTATTTTCTACCCACTGTCTGTGCTACTTATTCTCTGTACCTTTTCCCCTTCTCTCCTTCTCCCACTCCCCTGTTGCTAACCCTCCATGTAATCTCCATTTCTGTGTTTCTGTTCCTGTTCTGGTTGTTCACTTATTTGCTTTTGTTTTAGGTGTGGTTGTTAATATCTGTGAGTTTGCTGTCTTTTTACTGTCCTATTTTTTATCTTCTTTTTCTTAGATAAGTCCCTTTAACATTTCATATAATAAGGGCTTGGTGATGATGAACTCCTTTAACTTGACCTTATCTGAGAAGCACTTTATCTTCCCTTCCATTCTAAATGAAAGCTTCCCTGGATAGAGCTATCTTGGATGTAGGTCCTTAACTTTCATGAATTGGAATACCTCTTTCCAGCCCCTTCTTGCTTGTAAGGTCTCTTTTGAGAAATCAGCTGACAGTCTGATGGGAACTCCTTTGTGGGTCATTGTCCCCTTATCCCTTGCTGCTTCTAGAATTCTCTCCTTCATTTGAATCTTGGCTAATGTAATTATAATATGCCTTGGAGTGTTCCTCCTTGGATCCAACTTCTTTGGGACTCTCTGAGCTTATTGGACTTCCTGGTACTCTATTTCCTTTGCCAGATTGGGGAAGTTCTCCTTTATTATTTATTCAAATAAGTTTTCCAATTGTTGCTCTTCTTCCCCTGCTGGTACCCCTATAATTCGGATGTTGGGACATTTCAAGATGTCCTGGAGGTTCCTAAGCCTCTCCTCATTCTTTTGAATTCTTGTTTCTTCCTTCTTTTGTGTTTGGTTGCTTCTTCCTTCCTTCTGGTCCATTCCATTGATTTGAGTCCCAGTTTTCCTCCCATCTCTATTGGTTCCCTGAGTGTTTTCCTTCATTTTGCTTATTGTAGCCTTCTATTGTTCATCTAATTTATGACCAAAATCAACCAATTCTGTGAGTATCCTGATCACCAGTGCTTTGAACTGTGCATCTGATAGGTTGGCTATCTTCTGGTGGCTTAGTTGAATTGGCTCTGGAGCTTTGATCTGTTCTCCTGTTTGAGCCATTTTTGGGTTTTGTTTTGTTTTGGTTTGGTCATGCCTGTTATGAAGTGAGGGGCGGAGCCTTAGGTGTTCCCCAGGTTGGGGCAGCCCAGTTGCTGGGTTGTGATGCTGTATGTGGGTGCTGGGTCCTATAGGGAACAATCGCGCTTGCTCTGCTCTCTCTCATATTTCAGTCCCTTCCGTGCTTTCCACAAGCAAACTGAGCCCTTCAGGTGCTGATTCCTGTGTGGTTGGGCTTGTGTACATTCTAGGACCCTGTGGGTCTCTCCAACAAACTCTCCTGTGAGGCTGGGAGTCTCTCCGGACCTCAACCCCCACAGGTGTTTTCAATTGGTGTTTTGAGGCTTTATTTCCTGGCGCTGGGGTCCTGGGTTGCGAGGTCTGTCTCACTCTGTTTTCACCTGGATTATCTGCGCTCGAATGTGAGACCGCCTGGTCAGCCAGCCTGCCTTGTGAGGTCCCACTGAGTTAGCCTGTTGCCACCCTGCACCCGGGGTCCGCTAGCCATCACCTGTGCACCTGTTGTTCTGCTAGCCACTGCCTGCATGCCTAGGGCTCCTGTGTGCCCAGGTCCACCAACCTCCACTTTTTCCTGCCACGACTTCACCCCTCTTACCAGTATAGTTTAATTTTCCATCAGTTCTGATTGTTTTCTTGTTTCTAAATCTTTGTTGTCCTTAATTTAGGTTGTGCAAGGAGGCACAGTGTGTCCACCTATGCCTTCATCTTGGCTGGAAGTCTCTGGGTCCAACTTCTTATGAAATCTCTGGGCTTGTTGGACTTCCTGGAATTCTATTTCCTTCACCAGAATGGGGAAGTTTTCCTTCATTATTTGTTCAAATAAGTTTTCAATTTCTTGGTCTTTCTCTTCTCCTTCTGGCACCCCTATAATTCGAATACTGGAACATTTCAGGTTGTCTCAGAGGTTTGTAAGGCTCTCTTCATTTTTTTGAATTCTTGTTTCTTCATTCTGTTCCAGTTGGATGTTTATTTTTTCCTTTTGTTCCAAATTGTTGCTTTGAGTCCTGGTTTCCTTCCTGTCACTGTTGGTTCCCTGAATTTTTGCTTTATTTCATTTTGGGTATTTTTCATTTTTTTTTTTTTCATTTTTCGACCAAGCTCAATCAGATCTGTGAGCATTTTCATTACCAGGGCTTTAAATTCTCCATCAGATAGGTTGGCTATCTCCTCATCGCTTAGCTCTCTTTCTGAAGTTTTGCTCTGTTCTTTCATTTGGGCCATATTTCTTTGTCTTGGCACACCTGTTAAGTTGTAAGGGGTGGGGCAACCCTCCTTGCTGTGCTTTGGTGCTGCCTGTGGGGGAAGTGCCAGAGAGGGAACAATACAGTTTGCCTGCTCAGCTCTAGCCCACTTTTCAACAATCTCATGTGAGACTGCAAGTTTCTCCCACCATGACAACCACCATAGTCCATAGTCAACTCTGAGTCTCAGTTTTGCCTTCAGCCAGCCCTGCCCACGAGGTTCACAGTCTCGGGTTCTTACCAGTCTGGTAGTTCTGGTTGACTTTTTCTTTAATTTCTTGGTTGTTGGAGTTCCATGCAGTTTGATTTTGTGGCATTTCTGGTTGTTTATTGATTTTAGATTGGTTGTTGTCCTTATTTTGGTTGAGCAAGGAAGCGAAGAGTTTCTACCTATACCTCCATCTTGACCAGAACTCGGATGAGAAATTTAAACAAAGGCAGTGGAATAAGGAAGAATAGGAAGGTAGATTCTTAAAACAAAAACAACAACAACAACAACAACAAAAAAAACCCACTTTCTCTGTGCCAGGCTCTATGACACCAGCAAATGTGCCTTCCAAGCATTTAATCCATGACCAATTTATTTAGCTCTGGGCATTATCCTGAGAGAGTTATTACCCCATTTTAAAGCCAAGGAAATGGAAGCTTTGGAGAGATAAGGTATGACAGCCCCACTAGTTGCAGGCCAATAACCATTTACTCCTTCCTTAAAACAGAACCCCAATTTCCTTTGGTGAAACAATGTGCCTGGTTAGAAAATTTGCCTCTTAGGCTCCTATTGGTCAAACATGGACAATTTGAGCATTATGACATATTGAATGTGAGTTTATAACATTTAATTTTTTAATCCTACAGCCCATATGGAGAAGGAGAGGAAAAGAATAGGAAAAGGGGAAAACTCTTTACAAAAGAATATCAGCAAATCAATGTGAGATTTAAAAATTGCCATTTTGCCCTGACCACTGTGGCTCAGTTGATTGGGTGGTATTGTCTCACAAAGCAAAAGGTCACCAGTTTGATTCCCAGTCAGGGGCATATGCCTGGGTTGCAGGTTCTGCATACAAGAGGCAACCAATTGATATTACTCACATCCCTGTTTCTCTCCCTCTCTTTCTCTCTTCCTCCTCCCTCTCTAAAAATAAATAAATAAAATATTTTTTTAAATTGCTATTTTACAACCCTCACTGAATTAACTGAACCAGGCAAAAATCATCAATGGATAGTAAAGCCATTGTGTCAAATGTAGATGGGGAACACAATATTCACCCAATCTCCAAGTTTCACCACAGATTACTTACTAACAACAAGGGGAAAACTATATTGCAATGAAGAGAACTGGAAGTCACTGCCTTAACCAAATGGCCAAATTTAACATCACAAAGAGTAGGACAACCTGACATGATGTCCCTCCTGATATGATGCAATTAGGAACACACACATTTCCTGTGGAGTATTGTAAAAAAAATGTGAGACCTAAATGTAATCATAAGAAAACAATCAGAGAAATTCAGAATGTAAAACATCCTGCCAAACGACTTTCCTGGGCCCTTCAAAGATCAATGTCATGAATAACAAAACAAAACAAAAAGGTGGTTTAAAAAAGGTAAAAGAAGCATAGCAATGAAATGCAACAGTGACTTTGATTGGATCCTGGATTAAAATGGCAACAGCAGCAATAACAACAAAGGCATAAAAAGGCACTTTGGACAATTGGGAGGGTTTTACATATAGAACAGTATCCTAGATGTTATTAAGTAAATGTTAATTTTCTTGTACTTGGGAGATGCATTCTGATTTTTTGGGCATGGAGTGTCATAGGGTCTGCAACTTGCACTCAAATGGTGCAGAAAAATGTCAACAATTGATGGATCTAGGTGAAATACATATATATTAGAGTTAATTATATTATTATTTCACTATTTCTATGGGTTTGAAATTTTTCAAAATAATAAGTAGGAGAGAAAATGTTCTGTACCTAGGGAAAAAAAATACTTCCATCACAAGACTCTCTTGTCCCTTGCTACCAAAAGTGATCATGTGACCAGGCTCTGGCCAAGGAGGCTCTTGAACAGTGATACCTGGAGAAGAGCACAGAGCTGAAGAGAGCAGTGAGATGTGGTTATGGGGAAAGGGTACAAGCCTGAGCTCTTTCTCTTTCTAGACTTTTGTTTGTGGGCAAGTTAGTGAATATCTTTGTATCTCAGTTTTCTGACATATAAAGTGGTACTGAATTACCTGGAATGCTTGCCCTGAACTGGGCACTTATTGAATTCATTCAGGGATAGCTATTATTACTGAATGGTTTTGTTTTATAAGTAACACTTTTGCAACCAGTATAGAGCATGGGTTGGAGAGCGAGTTGTGTGAGGTGGGTTCTCTTAAATTGGGCTCTCTATAAGCAGGCAAGAAAAGAGAAGGGTTGTTAGAGAAAAAAAAAAAGATAATGCTACTTCTGGCCAAGATGGAGGCATAGGTAGATAACACTTTGCATCCTCACACAACCAAAAGGACAATGACAAATTTAAAAACAAAATACCACCAGAACTGCCAGAAAATCAAACTGTATAGAAGTCCAACAACCTAGAAGTTAAAGAAGAAAAATTCATTCAGACTGGTAAGAGGAGCAGAGACAGGTATCTGGGGCAGACAGGATGTGTAGCAAGGCAGCAGCTGGCAGACAAGGCAGTCCCACATTTGCATGTAGATAAACTGGCACGTACAACTGGGGAGTTAGACCATGAAACCCAGGCTTCCAGCATGGGAAAATAAAGCCTCAAAATCTTTGGCCATAAAAACCTGTGGGAATAGCGGTGGCAGAAGAAACACCCAGCTTCATAGAGAATTTGTTGAAGAGACTCACAGGGTCCTAGAATGTACACAAGCCCACCCACTTGGGACCTAATTTGCTTGTGGGTAGCGGGAAAAGTGACTGAAAACCAGCCAAGAGCTGAGCAAGCAGCATTGTTCCCTTTTGGGCCCCTTCCCCATGTAGAGTGCTAAAACACAGCGAAGTGGGTTGCCCTGCCATGGTGAATACCTAAGGCTCCACCCCTTAGAAACTAACAGGTGCCCCAGACAAAAAAATTATGGCCCAAATGAAAGAACAGATCAAAGCTCCAAAAATAGAACTAAGCGATGAAGAGATGGCCAACCTATCAGATGCAGAGTTCAAAACACTGGTAGTCAGGATGCTCGCAGAAACGGTTGAGTATGGTTGCAAAATAGAGTAAGAAGTGAAGGGTGTGCAAAGTGAAATAAAGAAAAATATACAGGGAACTAACAGTGAAGGGGAAGACACTGGGACTCAAATAAATGATTTGGAGCAGAGGGAAGAAATAAACATTCAACCAGAAGAGAATAAAGGAACAAGAAACAAAAATGAGGACAGGATTAGGAACCTCCAGGACAACTTTAAATGTTCCAACATCCAAATCATACAGCTGCTGGAAGGAGAAGAAGAAGAGCAAGAAATTGAAAATTTATTTGAAAAAATAATGAAAGAGAACTTCTCCTATCTGGCAAAGGAAATAGACTTCCAGGAAGTCCAGGAAGTTCAGGTCTCAAAGAAGTTGAACCCAAGGAAGCACACATCAAGGCTAATCATAATTACAATAACCAAGATTAAAAATAAGGAGAGAATCTTAAAAGCAGTAAGAGCAAAGGAGACAGTTACCTACAAAGGAGTTCCCATAAGACTACCAGCTGATTTCTCAAAAGAAACCTTGCAGGCAAGAAGGGGCTGGAAATAAGTATTTGAAGTCATGAAAAACAAGGACCTACATTCAAGATTACTCTATCCAGCAAAGCTATCATTTAGAATGGGAGGTCAGATAAAGTGTTTCCCAGATAAGGTCAAGTTAAAGGAGTTCATCATCATCAAGCCCTTATTATATGAAATGTTAAAGGGACTTATCTAAGAAAAAGAAGATAAAAAATATGAACAGTAACATGACAACAAATTCACAACTATCACCAACTGAACTTAAAAAAAACAAAAACAAAAAAGAACTATGCAAACATCTAGAACAGGAACAGAGATCACAGGGAGGGTTGTCAGTGGGGAGTGGGTGAGGTGAGACTGGGGGGAAAGTACAGGGAAAAGGAAGCATAATTCATAGGTCAAAATAGATACGAGGAGGTTAAGAACAGTGTTGGAAATGGAGAAGCCAAAAAACTTATATATACTGTAGAAGAAAAGTCAACTAGGACAAAGTGACCCAGAAGAGGGACCAGGAACTGGGAAAGAGTTTTGTTTAGGTTACTTAGAAACTGCAAAACTGTCGGGTTTCAATTAGGTAGTCATAATTTCTGCTTTGGCTTCTGTACACCTAGCTTCCGATAAGGACACCTCAAGGACACCTCAACAACACCTCAACCCTAGAGTTATTTTTGCATCAGCTTCTGTACCTCCTACTTCTGCCACGTAGGATAGGGCATCCAAAGAGCAATAAAAGCCCTGCTCAGCCAAGGTTCGGGGCCCAGAATTTGGAGACTGCCTCCTCTGGGTCTGTGTGTGTGATAAAGCCTCACTCCATTACCCCAATCACACCAGAGTCATTATTTTCCAAATTATTTTCCGTAACATTTTGGTTCCCTGACTGGGAAGCGACTCACGTGAGCAGGCTGTTTGCCTCTGGCGAAGGTGGCTGGGACTGACGGGGCGAGCCAGCAGCCAGAGGGAAGCACGTGCCCCGGTGATTTCGGGTCCTGGAAAACTGTGGCTCACCTCCACCCAGGGTTCCAAGCTGCCCTTCAACTCGGGCAGGTGGGGAAAGCGGACTGAGGCTTGTCCAGAAGTTGCCAAATTGGTAAGTGCCCCGGGGACTGGACCCAAGACCAGAAAGAGGACTGATCACCCTTTTTAGGCCCCAGTGGCCTCAGACATCCAGACCAGGTTTCTTTCTCTCAGGAGGGAACTCAGGCCCTAGTGGCATCAGATATCCAGACCAGATTTTCCTTTCTTGGGGAGGGAAAATGTGTGTGTGAAAGAGAGTGAATGTGTTTGTGGCTCCACGGGCATCAGTCTATGGAGCATGAGTGGGCCCTAACCTGCAGTTCCTCGGTCTGTCATACAGCATAACGGCTGGGAAGCTAACCCGGACTCTACGTGGGCAGAGCTAACCCTTAGCTAAGACAGACCTAAGTTCCTCACGAGAGGAGAGGCCAGGTGGGCAAGTGAGAGAACCCTGAAACCCTTTGTTTGTCTGTGCCATAAGGGGAGGAAACATGGGGACAGTATGGGCAGAAAGAAATCCACCAGGACTTGCCACTGGCCGCGCTCCAGAAATCATAGATTTGAAACTGGGGGTGCAGCCTTGCTGTCTCAGGCAGTACCACATACCCAAGTGAGCCAGGATAAGAATATTGGTCCCCTGCCAGTCTCATTGGAACACACCGCTTCCCCCGTTAGAAGCCAGATGGGTCTGGATATCTCCCCGTGCAGGATCTCTGAGCAGTCGAACAACATTAGGAACTGAAAGAAGGGCTGTAATCAGTCAGCAAAACAGACCCATGAGCAGAAAACAGCTTTGGGAATTTTTAGGGACAGCTGGATTCAGCCGAATATGGATTCCAGGGTATGCAGAAATAGCTAAACCACTGTACCAGGCCCTAAGGGGGGGCCGAGACTGCCCCATTCAACTGGGGCCCAGAGCAGCAGAGTGCCTTTGAAAGACTAAAAGAACTCCTGGTCAGAGCTCCAGCCTTCAGCCTGCCCAACCCTGACAAGCCGTTCTCCCTGTTTGCCTATGAACGAGATAAGGTAGCCCTAGGGGTCCTGACTCAGGAGGTTGGACCTTGGCACAAGCCTATAGCCTATCTGTCCAAGTAGCTAGACAATGTTGTGGCAGGATTGCCCCCCCTTGCTTGAGGGCGATAGTAGCCACAGTAATCCTCCTACAGGAGGCAGATAAGCTAACCTTGGGACAGGAGACCAGCCTTCACGGGCCACATGCTGTAACCAACTTCATAGCTGGACAAGGACACAGATGGCTCTGGTTCTGAAGGTCTTTAACAGAGATAAGGTGTTTTGCAAGGTCTAAGCTTTAGGAAAACTGCAAGATGTGTCTGCTAATTTAGAGACATTTAGTGGAAGGTACCAGTGGTGCTAGAGATATTTTTGCTGCCGCATACTGAGTTTAAGGATAGTCCTTCGCACTGTGGGAAAGAAACTAGGGTTAAAAGTGAATAATGGTTAAATCTGGATGTATAGGAATATGTATAAAAGATGTGAAAGTTTTAAACCTGGAAGAAAAGAAACCTCAACTGCACTTTTTCTGGCATTATGGGAATGTGGTTTCAGTAGGGAATTGTTTCTGAGCAGAATCCTGTATCTGTAAGACCTAATTTAAGGTCGCCTGTAACCGGTTGGGGAGAATGCCCTTATCACCTGGGACCCAGGAAGGGTCATTTGGAGCTGATCTGTTTCAGTCTGAGGTGAAAGACCATGTCTCTGCGAGGCACCAATGAACGCATTGGTGCAAGAGAATGCCTCTACCTGTGTATTGTTTCAGATTTTGCTCTGTATCTGCTCTGAAAAGGAAATTGAGGATTCCAGGGAAGGAATCCTCATCCAGGGAAGGTTGAAACTTCATAATCTGTAGGAAAGTAAACAAGGAAAAGGAAGATTAGAAGGTTTGTGAACGTTGCAGAAGGTCTGTGGAAAACTGTAAAGATAAATGGAAAAGTGAAAGTTTTGGAAAGGAATTATGTGGTGTTAGTAATGGAATGTATAAGGCATAGGGATGCAATTTTGGTGATATTAGAAGGAAAAGGATTTTCCTTCACACTTTGTATTTTTCTCCCTTCCTGATCCCTCCAGAATTTGGCATTCTGATGGAGTGATTGATGACATAAGGTTTCTTTGCATAAAACCAATAAGACTAGTCATTAATAGTAGTTTTGTTAACCAAGACTTTGACTGGAATGTCAAGCCTGAAGGAGGCAAGTATGGGTTCTGGTTGTTACCAGAAAGCCCTGAGGAACTGGGATTGACTTGCGAAGCTAGCTAAAGCCCACGAGAAAAAGCCTGGTACTTTGGTTGGTTGTGCAGTTTGTGCCAGTCTTTCCAGGGAAGGAACAAAGGTTGCTTTCCTGAAAGATGGCTAAAAAGGAACCTGTAGGCACAATGGAAGGCTCAAGGATTTGAGTGCAACGACTGGTACAGGTGAAACCAGATGGCAGATGTGTGGTTCTGCTTCTGTGCCCTGAGGGGCAGACTGAGAAGTCAATCTAAGGGTTCCCTGTGTGAGTTCCAGCAAAGCAGACTTAAAGATCATAGGTGATCTAGGCTGCTCTTGGTGTGTTTATGCAAACAAATAGTCAAAATTAAAAGTAGGACCCAAAGTAGTCCCTGTAATAACAATGAGGGTGATTTTAAGGAGAAAAATTGTGATTTAAGGAAAATCACAAAGCTCAGTATTAGACATCAGAATGGCACAGCTAACTATCTTGGAAGTTTGCTTTCATTTGAAAGTTGAAACTGGGTCTGTAATGTCACCAAGGATGTACAATTACAGGCAGAAAGGACCTTGCAACTGAGTGTCTTCCCAAAGGACCATCTCACAGCCACAGAGACTGTTTTGGGGATTGTTGTATGAATTAACCTGTGTGTTCTTCTGTTTTCATAGGGTGTATGCCTATGACCTGATTACCTGGATGATGGGTTGCATTATAGGCCTCACTTGAGAAGCCCATTTTCATCGTTGCCCCATGAGGCTCAACGGTTTGGCTGAACTAAGTGGTTGGGTTGGTAAAGGGTTGGGGCAGTCTGTGGGCTTCACTTTAGAACTAATTTGCCCTTTTCTGTCTTGATGGCCTGGACAGAAAGGGCCCAGATATCTGAAAGGAGGGAAATCCCAATATAGTCCTCTCAGCCCCAGTGAAGTATACTGGGCCACCAGAGTTTTGGATAGGTGTAACATGCCTTGTACACCTTCCTCCAGATAAGCCATTTCTTTACCTAAGACCCTGCCTTGATCATTTAATGGTTATGATTTAATTGTGCTTTCAACTGTCTTTTCAAATCTATCTCCTCCAGAATATGACCTGACCAGAATGCCAACTGTCCAGTAATGCCAGCCTTTGGACACCAAGCCTGCAACTTCCTAGTGACTGTCAACTGACCACGATTCTGTAAAGTCCTTCCCTACAGAAAGGACTCCCTCTGTGCTGCAGCCCTCCCTTTCAGGGCACCACTGACCCAAGGGTAGGTAAGCTGACATCCATGTCCAGCCGGAAGTAGTAACAAGAAGATGAGACCTTGGTCCATTGTCCTTTATATGATTATAAACTTTGCCAGAGGGAGGAGATTCCATGCAGTTTCACCAGAGTACAAGCCCCTACAGCTTTGGTAGAAGAAAATAGCCACAAACTCCAGGACATCCAGAACAAGATTAAGAACCAGGACCAACCTTGGGCATCCACCCCTTGGTGGCAATCTATCATGTATTCAGTTTTAGCCCCAGTAATAGGCCTTTTATTATTATTGTTTCTAGCTATTACAGTTGGTCCATGCCTGCTTCAGACTTTAGTCCAACAGATAGAGACTACAATTACTAGAAAGGCAACAGCAAAAATCCTTTCTCTCCAGAGACACCATTATAATAGACTACCCCAAGTAGATAGTAACCCCAAATTTAACTATTGATACTGAGAATAATATGTCTCAGTATCAAAAGGGGGGAATGTAGAAGAAAAGTCAACTAGGACAAAGTGACCCAGAAGAGGGACCAGGAACTGGGAAAGAGTTTTGTTTAGGTTACTTAGAAACCACAAAACTGTCAGGTTTCGGTTAGGTAGTCATAATTTCTGCTTTGGCTTCTGCACACCCAGCTTCCAATAAGGACACCTCAAGGACACCTCAACCCTAGAGTTATTTTTGCATCAGCTTCTGTACCTCCTACTTCTGCCACGTAGGATAGGGCATCCAAAGAGCAATAAAAGCCCTGCTCAGCCAAGGTTCAGGGCCCAGAATTTGGGGACTGCCTCCTCTGGGTCTGTGCATGTAATAAAGCCTCACTCCATTACCCCAATCACTCCAGAGTCATTATTTTCCTAATTATTTTCCATAACCATACAACCCATGGACATGAACTGAGAGAGGAAGGGGAGATGGAGGGTTGACAGGGATAAAGGGGGGAATGGGACAACTGTAATAGCATAATCAATAAAATATTCTTAAAAAATAAAAAAGAAGTATAAAAGATCGATGAAAACAAGACTTGGTTTTTGAAAAGACAAACAAGGTTGACAAACTTTTAATCAGACTTATCAAGAAAAAAGGAAAGAGGACCCTAAAAATAAAATCAGAAATAAAACAGAAGTAACAACACTGATCACAGAAATGCATAAGATTATAAAAAATATTGTGAACAGCTATTGACAAAAAATTGGACAATCAGGACAAAATGGATAAATACCTAGAAACATACAATCTTCCAAAACTAAATTTGAAAAAAGAAAACCAGAAAATATGAACAGACTGATTGCAACTAACAAAATCAAAACAGTAATCAAAAAAAAAAAAACCTCCCAATAAAAATAAAGCCCTAGACCATATGTCTTCACAGGTAAATTTTACCAAACATTCAAAAAAGAACTAACACCTATCCTTCTCAATCTTGTCCAAAAATTTCAAGAGGAGGGAAGACTCCCAAGCTCATTTACAAAGTCAGCATTAATCTAATTCCAAAACCAGATTAAAAAGTTACAAGGTAAGAAAATTATAGGCCAATATCCCTGATGAATAGAAAAACAAAAATCCTCAACAAAATATTAGCAAACCCAATGTATTAAAACATTAAAAAATTCATACACCATGATCAAGTTGGATGAATTCCTGGGATACAAGGTTGGTACAATATCTACAAATCAATAAATGTGGAACACCACATAAAAAAAGGATAAAATCATATAATCATATGAATGGATGCTGAAAAGGCATTTGACAAAACTCAGCACCTATTAACGATAAAAACTCTCAGCAAGGTGGGGATAAAGGAAGCATACCTCAACATAATGAAGTCCATATATGACAAACCAACAGGTAGCATCATATTCAATTAAGAAAAACAAAAATTGTTTCCCTTTGAAAAAAGGAGCAACACATGGATTGGGAGAGTTTACATCTTCAAAATGTCCACACTACCTAAATCAACTTATAGATTGAATGCAATCCCTATTAAAATACCAATACATATTTCACAGGTACAGAACAAACATTTCAGAAAATTATATGGAACCATAAACAACCCTGAATAGCTATAGCAATTTTGAGAAAGAAGAACAAAGTAGGAGGAATCACAATACCTGATATCAAACTGTATTATGAGACAGACCACTGTAAGCAAAACAGCCTGGTACTGGCATAAAAACAGGCACATAGATCAATGGAACTAGAACAGAGAGCCCAGAAATAAACCCAAGTCTCTACAGTCAATTAATATTTGACAAAGGGAGAAGAAGCATAAAATGGAGCAAAAATAACCTCTTCAACAAATGGTGTTGGGAGAGCTGGACAGCTACATGCAAAAAAAAAAAAAAAAAAAAAAAGAAAAAAGAAAAAAGAACTCAATCACTAACTTACACCATACACAAAAATAAATGCAAGATGGATAAAAGACTTAAATATAAGTCATGACGCCATAAAAGTCCTAAAGGAAAATATTGTCAGGAAAATCTCAGACATTCTACGCAGTACCATTTTCACTGATATGTCTCCTAAAGCAAGGGACATAAAGGAAAGAATAAATAAATGGGACCTCATTAAATTAAAAAGCTTCTGTGTGGCTAAAGATAAAACAGCATTAAAATGAAAAGAGAACTAACTATACAGGAAAACATATTTGCCAATGATACTTCAGACAAGGATTTGATCTCCAAAATGTATAAAGAACTCACATGATCCACTCCAGGAAGATAAGCACCCCAATTGAAAAATAATGGGCAAAAGGCTTGAAAAGACACTTCTCCAAGGAGGACATATAGAGGGCCCAGAGACATATAAAAGGATGCCCAACTTCACTAGCCATTTCACTGCAAATTAAAACCACAATGAGATACCACTTCACACCACTCAGAATGGCCATCATAAACAAATCAACAAACAAGTGTTGGAGAGGATGTGGAGAAAAGGGAAACCTAGTGCACTGTTGGTGGGAAGGCAGACTGGTGCAGGCACTGTGGAAAACAGTATGGAATTTTCTAAGAAAACTAAAAATGGAACTACCTTTTGACCCAGCAATTCTACTGCTGGGATTATATCCTAAGAGCCCTGAAACACCAATCCAAAAGAACCTATGCAACTAAATGTTCATAGCAGCACAATTTATAATAGCCAAGTGCTGGAAGCAACCTAAGTGCCCATCAATAAATGAATAGATCCAAAAACTATGGTACATTTACACAATGGAATCCTACACAGCAGAAAGAAACAAGGAGCTCCTACCCTTTGTGAGAGCATGGATGGAACTGGAGAGCATTATGCCAGGCTGTGAGGGACAAATACCATATGATCTCACCTTTAGCTGGAACATAATCAACAAAAGAAAAAAGCAAGCAAAATATAACCAGAAACATTGATATTAAGAACAATCTGGCAGTAACTGGAGGGGAGGTGGCAGGGGATAATGGGGAGAAGGGTTTTCAGGAACAACTATAAAGGACACATGGACAAAACCAAGGGGAGGTGGAAGCAAAGGAGGGAGGTGGGTTTGGCTGGGCAGGGGGAGTGGTGGGGGAAAATGCAGACAACTGCAATTGAATGATAGCCTTCACTTCTTACTCTATTTTGCAACCATACTCAACCATTTCTGTGAGCATCCTGATTACTGATAACCAGTGTTTTGAACTCTGCATCTGATAGATTGGCTATCTCTTCATTGCTTAGTTCTACTTTTGGAGCTTTGATCTATTCCTTCATTTGGGCCATGTATTTTTTTTTTGTCTGGGGGCACCTTTTACTTTCTAAGGGGTGGAGCCTTAGGTATCAGCCAGGGCAGAGCAACCCAGGTCACTGCATTGTGGTGCTATATGTGAGGAGGGGTAAGAGAGAGAACAATGCTTCTTGCTCAGCTCTTGGCTGGCTTTCAGTCGCTTCTTCTGCTACCCACAGGTAAATTGGGCCTTTTGGTTCTTGTTTTCAGGTGGTTGGGCTTGTGTATATTCTAGGACCCTGTGGGTCTCTCCAACAACCTCTTCTGTGAGACTGAGAGTTTCTCCCACTGCCACAATACCTACAAGTTTTTACAGTCAACGTTTTGAGGCTTTATTTCTCCACACCCAAACCTTAAGTTGTGAGGTCTGTCTACTTCCCCAGTTGTTCCTCCTAGTTTATCCTCAAGAAAGTGTGGGACTGCCCCATCTGCCAGTCACCATCTAACCCACCTGGGTTCCTCCAGCCACGAGACCTCTCTGCCCAGCTGTCCTTCCCTGCCCCTCCTATTGGTCTGGATGAATGTTTCTTCTTTAACTCCTTGGTTGTCAGACTTCCATACAGTTTGATTTTTTGGCAGTTCTGGTAATTTTTTGTTTTTAAATCTGTTGTTCTTCTTCTTGGTTGTATGAGGAGGCAAAGTGTAAATACCTATGCCTCCATCTTGGCCTGAATTCTCATTTTCTTTGTCTTGTTAAATGGTTTGACTTTGAATTCTATTTCATCTGATTTTATATTGCCATATTTTTGTCTTATTAGCATTTTTATTCCTTCAATTTTATTTTTCCTGTATTGTTTCATTTAGATATGTTTGACCTTTATGTCATACATACAGGGCCTACAGGTAGAGTATGTATTTTTATCAAACCAGAGTCTTTTTCTTTCAATTACTGAGTTTAGCCCATTCACATCTATTGTGATAGTTGATATTATTAGAACTGTTTTACCTTTTTCTTTCTTGTGTATTTTTGCTTATTTCCCCCTTTTCTTACATTTTGTTATACCAGCTGAATTTTCTTTGTTTTTTCACCTTTGAAAAGTATATAAATTTATATTTAAAGAACACTGTCTGTAGTTAAGGTATTCTCCTCAAGAAGTCAAAAATATAGTTCTACTTCCCTCTGCTCCATTTACCACTTCTCTAGAATTTTTGTTCCATGATTATTTTATTTATTTTTCATTGATTATATAACATATATACATTCATATGTCAAAGTCTTAAGTATATAGCTTGATGAATTTTTCCAAGTCAAACACACTTATGCAAACACTGACCAGAGCAAGACACAGAATATTACCAGTACTCCAAAATGCTTTGTTGGATCTTCCAGTCATTTCCCCCTGCCGCAGTTAAATCATGAAGCTTACTCCCATTACTATAAATCAATGTGTCCTGTTTCTCAACTTTATATATTTGAAATCATAGTATCTATTCCTTTATGTCTGACTTGTTTTGCTTTGTATTATGCCTCTGAGACTTATCCACATAGACGCATATAGCATGGTGCTTTTCTTGTGCTGTATAGTCCATTCTATGACTATCATAAGTTATCCATTCTATTGTTGGTGAACATTTGCGTTGGTCTCAGTTTGCAAATAATGCTGCTGTAAACATTCTAGCATGTATTGTTTGGTACAGATATCCATGCATTCCTTTTGGATACATATCTAGAAACAGAACTGCTTGGTCATAGGGTATGCATTTGAGGATAACCGTCAGTTTTCCAAGTAATGTATCCATATTACCATTTAAAATTTCTTACCCTAAGCAATCAACATTTATTTACTCTTTAAAAATAGCTTTTATTACCTTATTTTATCACTGACTTTTTTGTATTGTATTTTTTGCCTGTCTTCAAAGATTTTTCTTCTTGCTCAAGCTATTATCTAATATTTGGTTTTTATTTGTTTGTTTTAGAGAGTGTTTGTGGAACCAAAATGTTTGATTTCTCATACACCTGACAATGTCTTTATTTCACCCTCACAATGAATGACAGCTTGTCAGGCTTGATATCTAGTTATAGTTCTAAGTGGTTTTCACTCAGAATTTTGAAGATATTGCTCAATTATCATGTTAATCTCCTGAGGGGCCCTGTCAATCTCAGCATTCATGCATTTCTTTTTTTTATGTTTGGAAAGTATTTTCTCTATTTCTTGGAAAATTTCCTCCTTTCCATTCTCTCTATGCTCTCTCTCTAGAACTCCTATTTGATGGCTTTTGCAGTTTTTCTATCTTTCTTGGCCCCTAACTTTTATTTCATGCTTTCTAGTTTTTTTATACTTTTATGATAATTCCTCAGTTTTTTCTAGATTACCAATTTGATCTTCAGCTGTACTCATTCCATTTTTTAGCCCATCTACTGAGCATTTGTTTTTCCTTATTTAGCAATCGAGTTTTTCATATCCTTATTTGTCTATGAAGGCAATATCCTTGTGCATCTCTCTGAAGCCATTAATTATACTTACTAAAAATTTCTGCCCTGCTTTTTAAAAAATTAAATCTTATTTCTCAGATATATATTTTTTGTTGTTGATGGAATTTAATGACTCCCTTTCACAGTGTTACTATTTAGAGAAACAGGAGAAAGACTTTCTCATTAATAATGTTCAGATTCTCAAATCATCTCACAGATTTGCAAACAGATCTGAACAGTTAGTGACACTGGTGCTAAAATGGAGACTGACCAAAGGGGTTCACTTTAGCTGTGTCTGGGGAGAATAGTGGCAGCTTTCGAGGGCTACATAGCCATCCCCTTCCACACTCCTTTCTCTTCACCTTCTCAGCACTCCTTCCCATTGCTCCAAAATACTAACTCCTTTACTACTTGGTTTGGTGGCCCCCACATGAAGTAATTAGTTGTTGGATCCTGGGAATCAAAGGTTGGTTGCAGTGTCTTCCTTGGGTGGAGAAGAAAGCCAGTAGATATGAAAATCCCTCCAAAATGGCAAGGCTTGAGCCAAGAAAAGAGGATCAGTTAACCAATCCAATATGCAGAAGTGCCCAAAAAGGGATAACTGACTCTTGGTAAAGAATAAGTATGGACACAGGTAAATCTGGCAGGCAGGTGAGGAATTCTCCCCAGATGATTCTTGTGGATGCTGTTGAACGTGCATGGCTCAACCTGATGGGCCATTAAAGGACTGATAGTGGATGGGTTTTCTTGGCCCAAAGGTTTTTGGTAGGATGGATAAAACTTCTAGACCCAGGTCCACTCCTAGAGGATGGATCCTGGAATCCCCCTTGTTGGACTCCCAAGTCTTTCCCTTCCTGCTTTTTATAAAAATCAGGCTTTGTGTCTTTTGTTTCTCTGTGACGTGGATAATAAATACATGATGATTCCAATTTTATGCATTTTGGTTTTTTTTCAATTTTATACACTTTGTAAATAAAGAAAACCTAAGAGCTTCCTCCAAGCCCAGCCTTGATATCTTTGCAACTTAGAATTTCAGTCTCATGTGTGCAATAAACATCTTGCCTGTCAGACCTAAGAAATCCCTGGTTAGTTGAGTTTTTCTCCCTGAGTCTATAGATATTCTTCATCACAATTTGACAAAAGATAGATGCTTTTAGGTGTTTTATAGCTTTTCTACCTACAGGTTTTTTGCCCATTACAATAATCTGTCAGATTCATAAAGCAGTATTATGTGCTTATTCCCGTTAGTTGGTTTTATTTAGACACTAATTCTTGTAGTCATTAAAAAAAGGGAGAAAGCAAAGGCAGGGAGAAGCGCACTCATACCTCCTCTCAGAAAATTCTCACCCATCACAGTTTAAGGACAAGAACCACAAATAATGCTGCACAATAATAAATGCAGAAATAAAACCCATGAAGATTCTAATAATCAGCAAATACTATTCTCCCAAATTATATACTGCAATTTACAGAAACCAGCCTGCATCTTTAACCAATAAATGACACTTCTATGGTTGGGAATAAATAGATTCATGTAGGTAAAATGATTCCTGCAAGTGAATAAGAATCAAATTGGAGAGGCCCTTGTGCTGACTCCAGTTTTATGAGGCCATTACCCAGTCCCTGGAGGAGAAAAGAAATAGCAGAGACTCTGAGATAGTGTCCTGGGTGATTCCCCCCATCCCAGGAACACAGCCTGCTCTGTTATGTCTTCATCATGTCCCTGAGACAGCCATTCCAGTGAAATGGAATGGCTGCACTTAGATATTTTATAGCTGGAAAACAGATAAAACCATAGCAGGAAAGATGTGGCCTCAAGGAAATCAACTTTGTTTCCTCCTTTCCTCTGAATACTTTCTACAAACAATGAGCATCACCCCAGCTCCTATGTGCTGAAAGGACACACATGCATTCAAGAAGAGAGTTGAGACCTGAGAGAGAAGGAGGGGCTGAGACCAAAGAGATAGATGTGCAAACCACACCCTCCAAAGACCCCCATCCTGTACGCTCACCACAGTTGACTTTCTGCTGTTTCATTTCATTCCAACTACTGATGAGTGTCAACCATGTGCCAGCATGCACTCCACACTGATGACAGTGGTGAACACCTGGCATGCTCCCTGCCCTTGAAGAGCTCCCAGTTTGCAGGGGAAGGTCGCCAGACATTAATGAGAAAATCACACAAACACAGCATTACAAACTCTGATAAGTGCAGGGGCTCTGAAAAATATAATGGTCTGCGCTGGAAGGAGCATGTGCTCCCAAGCTGTCTACAAAGGAAAAGGCCAGCAGAAACCCTGGGCCTGGTTCCCAGAGGTCATGATACCTTCCTGCCCATGCCTCTGGGAAAAGGGACAATCCCATGCTGGTGGCCTCTGGTTGTGGGCTGTGGAAGTGGTCCCATACAGCCTCTGGAAGGCATCCTCCTTGCCTTCATGACCCTTCTCACTGTAACCCACCTCCCTCCAGAGTATCCACCTTTTTTCACCCTACCCACTACTTACTTTCCATTCTGCATCCAACTTGACCACTTACTAAGATGCGGGCATCAGCAAGTCACAACTTCTCTGGGTCTCAGCTTCCTTGTCTTTGAAATGGAGATAATCACAGTAGCTTAGAGAGTTAGACACCACTTGTGAGTTTCAGTGAGTCAACCCCTGCAAAGAAGACAGCACAGTTTTTATCCTTCCATCCTTGGAACAATGCTTTTAGAACTTTTCACTCTTCACAACTGTCAACATGCCTTCCTGCCCCAGGTAGGGTTTTCAGTAGTTGGCTCAGGACATTCCTCAAGAGAAGGTGCCACTCTGCTTTCTTTTCATCAGTGTGTCCACACCAGGGGTTCTGCCCCAGACTTTACAGTTCATGCTGTGTGCTTATATCCATTCTCTCTGGATCAAAGTCAGGCTCCCTATATTGTTCACTTGGAAATTAAACCCTGGAGGGGCAGAGTCACTGAATGGGTAGATGCTCTGTGGGCTGCTGCCTCTCAGTGGTCAAGAGACATTCAGGTGTGCAGGGCATCAGGCAGCTGGGAGGCACCTGCTACCTAGCAGCTGGTCTCAGAAATGCTCCTGAGCCCCTGTGGCTGCCTGACTCAACGAGCCATAGTGCGGCTCTCTCTGTTACTCCTCTGGGAGTGGGGATGGGCTTTGAGGGCATGCTTGAAACTCACTGAATTCATGCCAAAATCCTCTAACAATGCCACGTCTGGGCCTTGCAATGGGGGAGGCAGAGAGGCAACTGGGGGCTCATGGCAGAGGAGGAACCCCACTGCCTTAACTGTAGGGGATCCCAAAGAACTATAAAGACAGAGAATGATGTGAAGCCCTCAGCACTGAATGCTGGGAGTCTGAACACACAGAGCTCTCCAAATCCACCCAGATAGCACATCTCTTGTCCAATGTGCTGCTTTAATTCCCCCACTTGCTCCAATTGACAGAGCCTGAAATTCAGGCTTAGAACCTTGCTGCCCAAATTATTCAAGAACCCCAAGGACTATGCAGAGACAGAGGCTCCCATCTGGGCTTCAGGTTGGCAGTTGTGAGTACACAGCTGCTGGAAAAAGAACACACTGAGTAGAAACCTGTGGCTAGCATGGTATGGGCAAGCCACTCAAAAGCCAGACAGAGAATTATCCTCCAGGGCTGTGGCTACCCTTTCCTGCTGGGGGACCTCATGGAGGCCACACCAGTCTCTATAAGAGGGTCTTATTCCAATAAAAGGACAACTCTTTTTCTAGCAGGCTGGTGGCCTCTGTGTGAATCTGCCACCATCTCCTCCATGCCTTTGTATATTGAAGACTCTTTGAGGCGTTAGCATTTCCAAGTCAAAAAAAAAAAAAAAAAAAAAAAAAAGCATAAAAGTCCCTTTATGCCCTTCTTCAAAAAATGGCAGTGCTGACTTGCCTTACATTTATATAACTTAAGGAAACTCAGTTAGGAAGATAGTAAGGCAAATTGTTCCCAGGTGACTTAAGGTCTCCATTAATAGACAGAGGAGTAGCTGTATAATTTTAAGTTTCTGCCTGAACAAGCACTTCCTTTACTCTCAGAACCTGTATGGCTGGTTTTTGGAAAGATCAACTCCACAGGGGAAGAGGGGACTAGCTCTTCCTTCCCTTGAGATCCTCAGTCTAATCCTCTGTTGCCTCCCTGTGTTGGAGAGGGAGAGTGAGTCTCTCTTTCAATATTCTGTTCCAGCGGTGATCTCAGTGATCTGAATGCCTTTCTGCTGGCTCCCTCAGCTCAGGGAGCCATACTGGGTCCATCCAAAGGTTTCTCTACATGTGGAATAAGGGAAATAAACATAGCAAAGTCTGAACTCTACAGAATACCTGGAGTTTTGATCTAGGGAAAATGATCCATATAGAAGAAAGGAAGAGAAAGCCCACCTAGGAGAAGAGGAACTATTTTACTACGTTTAAAAAGTCCTTATTTCTTCTGGCCATTGGTTAGAGCATTGTCCTGATATACTAAGTTTGCAGGTTTGATCCCCGGTCAGGGCACATACAAGAATCAGCCAATGGATGTATAAATAAGTGGAACAACAAATTGATATCTCTCTCTTTCTGTCCCCTTTTCAATCAATAAAAAAAATAAGGTAAAAATCTTTATTTCTTTCCCACTAGTAATTGATTGCTAAAGTGACCCTGATTTTTCACTCCTTCTGTACCCACATCATCAGTGATGTGACTGTGCAGCTCCTCTCATCAGGATGTGCAGTTTATTTCCTACCCCCCTGAGTCTGAGCTGGCCCCTTTACTCCATTTGGTCAACAGAATATGGCAGAATGAAGGTGTTTTGGTTCTGGGTTTAGACTTCAAGAGGTCTTACATACTTCCTTCCTCTCTTGGATCCCTGGGCCATCCTGCTATAGGACAAGAGACAACCTAGAGCTGAGTGAGTCAGCCCTGTTGTTCCAGCTGAGTCTGCAGACTTGTTAGATGGCCCTAACAAACAAAGCCACCTGGCTGCATATAGCTGATTCAAGGCTAATGCATGAGTAAACCCTGCCGAGCCCATCTCAGATTAGCAGATCCATCCTGCCCACTCATAGACTCACATGAACAATACAATATTGTTGTTTGAAGCCATTACACTTTGGGATGATTTGTTATGCAGCAACAGCTAACTAACATACCCATTAACTTTATTCTGCTTGTTTTCTGAACTTGTTCAAGGTCATCCAGCTAGGTAGCTCTGTCTCCGTGAGTTACTTCTCCACCCTCTACCTTCCGGGGCTCAATACTAGGAAAGCAGCCTCCCATTAAGGAATCTTTACAAACTCAAAGAGTCAGCTGAGAATTAGCTCAACCTCGATGAACCTACTCACTGAGGGATGAGAGGCTGCTTTCCTGTGCAGGTAATGGTTGCTGCAGTCTCTGATTTTTTTTTTTTTCTTGGACATTTTCCTCCTTTTCTTTGAACGAACTGCTTTCTAAGACTGCTATTTGGCTGTTGCCCAGGGACTTCCATTTGTTAGCCACAGAGGGAAACCTTAAATAACTTCCTGAGAATTATTGTGCACAGGGTAAACCTCCTGAGTCCTTCCATATCTGAAAACCTCTTTATTTTCCCTTTAAACAATGGCTTCTGTTAGATGTCTAGGTGCAAGATTTTTGTTCCTCACAAATTTAGAGGCAGTAATGCATTTTCTTTTGGTACCCAGAGTTAGTGATGAGGGAAAATGTATATTCTTGGCACCCACCCTTTTTGGAAGCTTGTAGGATAGTTCTATCATTCTTGATATTCTGAAATTTTGTGCTGAGATCACATAGGTCTCTTTGATCCATTATGCTGGGCACTTGGAGGGCCCCATTGAACTGAAGGCTTATGTGCTTCATAAGGAAATTATCTTGTATTATTATTGTTATTACTATTATTATTTTACTATTTCTTTTTACTCTGTCATGTATTTTTAAAGTTCCTATTAGACAGACTTTTCAACATTATGGCTTGATCTTTTAATCTTTTATATTTTCTGTCTTTTTACCTTATTGCATCATAGTGTGGGCAATTCTCTTATAGACATAAACATACATGTGTATACATATAAATATAGATTATAATTATATGCAATATTAATTATATAATATATATTAATTATATACAATATGTGTATTCATATCATTTATATTATAATTTTATTTAAGTTATGTGTAATAATTTAATTATATGCAATAACATATACTATATATTTATATATAAATAAAATTTGGCAACAATGATTTAAATTTCTAAGAATTTTCTCCCCAATTATTTGTCATTTTACTTATTCACTATAATTTTTAATAATTATTTTGTTGTTCAATTTCAGTTGTCTGAATTTTCCCCCAACCCCCCCACCCCACCCCAGCCAAACCCACTTTCCCCCTTTGCTTACATCCTCCCCACTGGTTTTTTCCATGTGTCCCTCGTAGCAGTTCCTGAAAACCCTTCCCCTCATTATCCCCTCCCACCTTCCCTCTGGTTACTGTCAAATTGTTCTTAATTTCAATGTCTCTGGTTATATTTTGCTTGCTTTTTTTCTTTTATTGATTACATTCCAGTTAAAGGTGAGATCATATGGTATTTGTCCCTCACCACCTGGTTTATTTCACTTAGCATAATGCTCTCCAGTTCCATCCATGTGTCACAAAGGGTAGGAGCTTCTTCTTTCTTTCTGCTGCATAGTATTCCATTGTGTAAATGTACCATACACATTTTGATCCACTCATTTACTGATGGGCACTTAGGTTGCTCCCAGAACTTAGCTATTGTAAACTGTGCTGCTATGAACATTAGGGTGCCTAGGTTCTTTTGGATTGGTGTTTCAGGGTTCTTGGGATATAACCCCAGTAGTCGAATTGCTAGGTCATTATTCATTATAATTTTCTTTTAACAACTTAACTAAGATAATTTGCATACCATACAATTCACCCATTTAAAATGTAAAATCAGTGGCTTCTATTATATTTACAGAGTAGTGTGCCTATCACCACAATCAATTTTAGAATATTTTCATTACTCAAAAAAATAAAAAAAAACCTTTAGCCATCACTCCCCATGTTCCCCTATTCTCTCCCTCACTGTACAGACCAAGATGACTACTAATCTACTTTCTGTTGATCATCTTGGCTCTAACATGTGATTTCTTGTATTTGTCTTTCATTAATTAAGAACTTACAAAGAAGTGGTGATTAATTAAACTATATCTCTCTTAATAGACAATATATAGAAGAAAAAGACAAATATATGTTGAAAATAAAAGGATGAAAAATGATATGCATACAAATATCAACAAAAGAAAGTAGATTTGGCCACAGTTATATTTGGGGAAAAATAGAATTTAACAGCTAAAGAGTTAACTAGGATAAAGAAAGACATTTATGATAAAAATATAATTCATAAAGAAATTACAAGTCATGAATTTTTCTGCAGTTACCATCAAACACTAAAGTATTTAATTTTGTTAGGATGCTTTTTGTAGGAGACCATTCTACATGGCATGGGTCCAGCTCCCACTCAGAGATGCACAGGACCCATGCCCACATATAAGTTCTCCCGTGGGGAATCACACTTGCAATTGCCTAGGCTGCTTTGAGTCTTGCTTTTGCTCAAGGCTCCCTCACCCTGAATTGAGACAACAAATGTTTATTGTAAGTTCCTAAAATCCATGCTAAACCTTCCTAGGATGAGTGTAACCAGTTCAACCACTTTTTCCCTTTTCATTTGCTAATATCTTTCTTCTGTAATGTGATTAGCAGCAGCATCTCCATCATTGTCTGTAAAAGGTAATCACCTTAAATGAACCTGTGCATGGTAAATGAGGACCATCATGTAATGTGGGGAGAAACCCAATAAAAGCCTGTCACGGCGGAAGCCATAGGCTTTTGCTCCCCTTGAGAGAAAAGCCATGCTGTCCTTTTTCCTCCACCAGACTCAGTAGTCAGTGTGAATGTCTCATTTCATCTATAATGACACAGACACTGCAGGCCAGTGTCTGCTTCAGCTGGCACCCGGGAACAGGGACCCAGAGGTCACGAGTCATCATTGTTATGGATGACACACCAACTTGGTTGGCACAAACACATCAGCCCAGGTAAGGGCTGATGACCCCGAGTGCTTTCTGGGAATGTCGAAGGGTGTGTTGGATTACAGAGGAAAAGGGTTTTCTTCCTAGGTTGCTCTCTCTTGCAACCACTTTGCAACTGTACTTTCTTTAGTAAGCAGGAGTCTTGCTCCCTCTCCCAAGCTTTTGCCACAACATTGCAGATGTGGGTCCAGCAATTAAGAGCAACAAGGGCGCTTGCTGCAATACTGTAAAAATACCCACAAGCCGATCCCTGCGGCACAACCCCAGACTAGGTCTAGGCTTGAGAGAAAGAGCAAAGATTTTCCCTTTAATCAGCTTTAAAAACATACTAGTTACAGGACAGTTTACAGGCACCTCAGCAAATTCTTTCTTTTAAGCCACCTCTTGCAGTCCCTTCAGTTTTGCCTTTCCCTCCATCTGCTTGCATAAGGATTTAAAGGTGCACATGGAGAAAAAGCAAAATCGAGACTGGTTTTGTAATCATTATGCTTGAGGTGGGAGGAATTTCAGAAAAAGTTTCTTTTATTTGTTAAAAAATTTCTTTGAAAGTTTCTGCGAATCCTCAACCGTGGGGAACGGGCTCTCTGGGGAACAAGAGCAATGTTTTAGGTTCAGCAGCATTTGGGTGCTGCTGAATGTGTCCCTGATAAGGGATCTTTAGACTTATTTAGGAAAAAGTTAGGCAGAGGTTGAACTAGCACAAGGTGGTGTGAGATAAGATTCTATGTTGGTGTCTTCTTCCTTTACAGGATTTAATTTGAAAATACTGGTTTGCTTGAATTTTGTTTTTGTTTTTGTTTTGAAAGTAACTGCTCAGTCTCAAAGTACTTTGCTAAACCTCTGGTAAACAGAATAGGATCTCTAATGTTGTTACATCATAAGGATTCTACTCAGAAAAAATTTAAATTGATTGTTTAAAGAAGGAAAAAGATCTCACTTCCCTCAGACAGTAAAAGATACAGGAAGAAAAACAATGAGAAAATGTGTCTTTTAACCATTCTGAATCCTCCTTATGGAGACCCAGGGACTGCTTTGGTCCTGGGAACAAGCTGTGACAAGATTAGTATCCTTCCTCCCTCTTCTCCAGCCTCCCTAAAGTTGTCAAGGGCACTAGATAACGAGATAGCTCACTTTTGAGCATACTCAAGGAATGCAGTAATCAATAAGAATTAACAACAACAACAAAAAAAAGTAAATGTATTTGCCAGTAGGGAAAAAACTGTTTCTGAAAGTTGTGAATGTGTTCATAAATTTGTCAATCTAAAGTATGCTATAAGTGGGAGGGGGGTGTGACGTGTTAAGAAAATATTAAGAATCCTCCTTGTTTATGCCAGAGCCGTGACTTTTATTGTAAAACTGAAATATAGGTATACTGTCTCCCGGGGGGAACTAGCCCTTCTCCACAGAAGACAAAGTACAATTTTTTAACTCAGTACCTGTAAACACTGATTGTTTCCTTGGGGAAGAACTGGCTATTCTCTCAGAGGGAATGGTTAGTCAGTCAAGTCACAAAAGGTCCTTGGTGCATAACCATTTTTGTCTAAAACATATTTTTTCAGAGCACCTCCCCACAACACCATCTTTCCCACTTTCCTTGCCAGGTCCTGAGAACAACAGGGCAATTAACTTGCTTAAACTCATTGCAGCTTGAAGAAACAGCAGGGGGCCTGTCTTTCCAAGCTAAGGAAATTATTAAAGAATATCCTATTTGCCAAGCCCTTAGCAAGGCACCCCCATCTACAGGAGTTAATCCTTGAGGACTAAGTTCTCAAATAATTTGGCAAACAGATGTCACTCATTACGCTCCCTTTGGAAAATTCAAATATGTTCATATTTCTACTGATACTTGCTCTGGTGTCCTACATGCATCTGTTTTAACAGGAGGATCTGCTAAAAATATACAAGTCCACTGGCTTGAGGCCTTTAGTCATTTAGGATGCCTCAGTAAATTAAAACTGACAATGGCCCTGGATACCTTGCCCATTCTACTCAGGTTTTTCTTCAGCGTTGGAATATCCAACACAAAGCAGAAATATCTTACAGTCCAACCAGTCAGAAAATTGTAGAATGAGCTCATCATACTTTTAAAAATCCTCTTAAAAAAAAAAACAAACAGAAAAAGGGGGGTCATGAGTCCTTCCCCCCAAAATTTGATTATGTTAGCTCTGTTTACCTATAATTTTCTAAATTGTGATGAATCACTTTGTACTCCAATTGAGAAACATTTTCAGAAGGAGCCAAAGTCATCTTATCCTTAGGTTTTATATAGAGATTTGCTGGGAGATGGCTCTTGGCAGGGCACTGTAGATCTTTTAACTTGGAAAAGAGGGTATGTGTGTGTTTCCATCCCTACAGGTCCTGTCTGGCTGCCAGCCAAAAAAGTAAAGCCTTATTATGAGGGCAATAGATGCCAAGCTCCACTACCTGGAGCTGAGAACAGATCGACTGACAGACCAGATGGCCCACCTGATCCTGAACAACCAGAAGGAAAACGGACACCCATACCATCACTCACAGGCCTACGTCTGCCAATGGAGGAGGATGGGGCCTGCCCCAATGAAAGGGGCTGAGGCTCAAGCGCCTCCTCCAGAGGGCAATAACCCCTTGATGCCCCATAAAGTCCAATGGTTGAACCCTAAAAACTGTTTCAATGGACTGAATTTACAAGTTTGGATCCTAGCAGCCCTTGGATGCCCCTTTGTCTTAATCCTTATTTGTGCTTTATGATGTATGTGGAGGTTATTTTCTTGAGGTTGCATTCGGGAACAGCAAATACTAGGTTTCACAGGCTTAACAGCTACAATTGCATTTACAATAGAATAAGGGGGGAGATTAGATGTTGGGAACTGCCCAGCCTGGTTTCAGAGGCTGTAACACCCCATGGCTAAGGCTGAGTAAGAGCCCAAGGGACCTGCTTCATCTGAATCTGTTCTGCCATGAGGGACCTGAGCCACTGAGAAAGACAAAACTTATCCTCCTGGCAGGAGCACCGACCGCCTCTGCCCACTTTACTTCACCCTGCCTGGCCCCCAATGCTTGGTTGGTTAGCCAATGACAGGTAAGATCCCTCAAGGGAGGGGCAACCTAAGACAAGCATGATCACGTGGAAGGCCCTCAGGGAAGGACTTGGGGGATTATAGAAAAAGGGGGTGATGGACCCTCACCCCTTGGCTTTGACATAGCCTGAGTCCTCATTCTGTCTTCAAGAAGTCTCCTAATCTCTTGGCTGCCTGACTTTCCCTGCTCCACCTAAACCTGAAACAATGCTGGAGGTGGATGCAGCCCTGTGTTGGAAAGGGCAGGTTCCCCTGGGCAATCAGGCTTAAGAAAGAAAGCATAAAATCCTAAAAGCATGAAACCTACTTTGGTAATACCCTCAGTTTAAATGATAAGGGTCCAAGCCTGAAATGAGTTTGTTTCCCCAGAATTTTATGGTCCTTTAGCTATCTGACCCTGACTCAAAATAGGCCCTCAGAGTTCTTTGAATGTTATCTATTTGATCGTTACTGCCTGACAATGATTGATGAGCTTAATCTGAGAATGTGGGTCTTTGGAACTACTGGTTGCTTACTGATTACAATAATGCTCTACCTACTTTGATGTATTTGCAAATTATTTTCCCAGGGTCATGTGGGAGATCAGCAAGCAGCAAGCTTTGTGGGGTCTATAGTGGTCCTAACTAAAAACAAGGGAGGAGATATAAGAGACTGTTCTTCGTAGTGTGGGCCTAGCTCCCACTCAGAGACGCACAGGACCCATGCCCACGTATAGATTCTACCGTGGGGAATCACACCTGCAATTGCCTAGGCTGCTTTGAGTCTTGCTCAAGGCTCCCTCACCCTGAATTGAGACAGCAAATGTTTATTGTAAGTTCCTAAAATCCATGCTAAACCTTCCTAGGATGAGTGTAACCAGTTCAACCACTTTTCCCCTTTTCATTTATTAATATCTTTCTTCTGTAATGTGATTAGCAGCATCATCTCCTTCATTGTCTGTAAAAGGTAACCACCTAAAGTGAACCTGTGCATGGTAAGTGAGGACCATCATGTAATGTGGGGAGAAACCCAATGAAAGCCTGTCACGGTGGAGGCCATGGGCTTTTGGTTCCCTTGAGAGAAAAGCCATGCTGTCCTTTTTCCTCCACTGGACTCAGTAGTCAGTGTGAATGCCTCATTTCATCTATAATGACTCGGACACTGTGGGCCGGTGTCTGCATCGACTTTTCACTACCAATAACAGAAAACACAATTCAAACTGGCTTAAATAATGGAGGGAATTCACTGGACCACAGTAGTTCAGATAGGACAGCTTTCAGGTGAGGTCTGGTCCAGTGGTTGAATGAAGCTCCCAGAGACACCATTTCCTTCTTTGAATCATTCTTATTTTCGGGGCATTTACTTCACTTAAAGCAGTCTTTCCTCATGATCAGAGGATAGCTGCTAGTAGCATCTGGAGAAAAATATTTCATTAGCATCAACTATTTCTCTCTTTAACTGTACACACACTCATCCTGAACTGTGTAGGGGTCCTAGGGACTTAGGTAGTTGATGATATACATTCCTCCACCACTGTTGCTAGACTTTCCAACAAATTATAGATCATCTGCCAGCAGATACTACTGATTGAGAACTTGCTTAGAGCTGTTTTAATCAAGGGACAGGGATCTGAAGATCTCATGGGAAGACAAAGGCTGGGTGAAGAGGGCATCAGAGGGAGTAGTAATCTCACTCATCCAGAGTACAGTCTGTACCATCTCACTGCTGGTCTGGGTTTGAAAAGTGAATTGGTCCTCCTGTTGGTAACTGTGCTGGTAATGGCTTGGTCTTTGAATGCTTTTTTAAAATACAAGTTTTTCTAAAAATAGTGTCATAGCCCATCCAATGAAGCTTTGATGGATCCAATAGTTATAAGGGCATGAGCAGGATACAGAGTAAAACAACAAGTATCCAGGAAGTGAGGGCATTGAAAGAAAAGTGTGTTATCCTTCCTTTCAATGACCTAATCTCTGGCTGAGGAGACTATCAGAAGGTGAGGATGGGAGAAAATGTGATAATGACTGAGTCACAGAACACTTGGTGATCTGTGGGGCTGTACCCAGACTAAGAAAGTTGACATCCGGCCTTGTGGATACATGACCATAATATTTTTAAAATGGTGAGAAATTGAGGTAAAAAATTTTGTGTTACGGTTACCTATGTGCATTTTGTCAGTTGTCTGAAGCAGCTACACGTGTTCCATGGGTGTAAGGAGACATCAGAAACTGTGTACCTGGGTAGCTGTTGGAACCCTAAAAAGATGAGGTAATGGTTCATTCTAAATATTCTGTTCTGTATCCTTCTATAAAGCTATTTAAGCATAGTATTAGACTAAAATTTATTGTGGCTCATGAATTAGATGGCCAATCTGAACCCATGACAACCAACTATTGACATTGAAGGATCTATGCATAAATGCTACTAAAAAAGAATGAGGACAGGAACTAGTAAGGAATTGTTGATGAAAAGTACACATCACAAAAGAATCAACCCACAACTAGACGTTGGAAGAATTCACACAAGTGCTTCTCTATAATTTCAAAGAAGCTAGGGAAAAATAATGTCTTTTTTTAAAAAAATGAGGGCAAGAGAGAGAGAAAAGATGGTGACCAAGTAAGAAAATATATCACAGACCTCCTCCCAAAAACCGAATTGGAAATAAAATGAAAGAGAGAACTAGTTACCTTAAGTAAACTGAAGACTACTTGAAAAGGAGGCTTTTAACAAGGTCAGGGAATAAACCACCATCACTGATAGGAAGGATGAGGCTATTAAAGAGGCTGGCCTGTTCACAATGGCAGCAGTGAAGCTGTTGGAGCTTTCCCTTGAAAGAGAATCTGAGAACACAAACTGGGCTCCTAAACACAGAGTGCCAGTCTAGAATCAGCAGACCATGTAGCATCCAGTGCTGAAAGGTTGCAGGATTTGTCTCTGGTGGGGAGAGATGAGAACTGCTGGGAGAAAAAGCCACTTTTTTTTCTTTCTTAATTCTTAAAGGGGCTAAAGCACATGTCTTGTGTTCACAACCACTCACCTAGGGGCCCAGCAAAGAGAAGGAGGCATGGACCCAAGTCTTGCGAGGAAAGCCTAGTGTGGGAGGCACTGGGGAGCCACATGGGATGGTGGCTGTGGGGCTTTCTGTGCTGGGATGTCCCTGGATTCTGCAGTAACCATTTTGCTTGAGAAGAGAAAGCCTCTCCCAAGGGAAAATAAATTATCCCCTGTGGGATATTGCTCACCCCATTCTTCCTCTACAACCCTGATCTCTTCACCTTGCATCTTTTTTTCCCTTTTATGTAGGGGAAAAAAACTCCACAAACATTTGTTTGTTTTTTGTTTCATTTTGTATGTTTTTTTTCCTTTTATTCTTTGTTTTCTCCCATCTTGCATCTTTTTAAAAATATATTTTATTTATTTATTTTTAGAGAGAGGAGAAGGGAGGGAGAAAGAGAGGGAGAGAAACATCAATGTGTGGTTGCCTCTCACATGGCCCCTACTGAGGACCTGGCCTGCAACCCAGGCATGTGCCTTGACTGAGAATTGAACTGGCAACCCTTTGGTTCACAGCCTGAACTCAATCCACTGAACTACACCAACCAGGGCCTTTGCATCTTAACTTATGATGAGCAGACAGCAGCATATGCAGACTCAGGGAGTGTTAGAGACTGGCTGTAGGCTGCAGCCATACCATATACTCTCCCAGGAAACTGACTGGTATTTTCCCCTAATGGGAGAGCCATAGAAACACCCTCCTGGTTTCTGGCAGACCCAAAACCTGGACTCTGAGGGCCCCACCCAATAGCCTACTAGGGTCCCTGCCCTGGTGAGTACAGGGAAATAATCCTCAACAGACTCAGACCAGTGGCTTGGGGGACAGGGAAACACACCAATCATCTTCCCTGAAACCTGAGACACTTGCCATGAGATATCCAGGAGTCCCATCCCCCAATCCAATGAGAAGCCCTCTCAGACACAGTTGCATATATGATTCGTCTAAGGCTGAGAGAAGGTAGAGGCCGACAGAGGTGGATCCAATGGTGACTTGGGTTATTTCCTGACATACCATTGGACCTAGTTCTGTTAAAACCCAGCTGTGCAGAGCAGCTTGGGTTCAGCAAGTCTTGGAGGAATCAGCCACAAACTGTGGATCACTGGTAGCTCCAGAAATGCTGCTGAAGGCTACACATGGACAACACCTGACATTGGTGTACATCATCCTCAGAGTACATGAAAGTCATATCCATAGGGAGAACCCAGCAGGCAAGCACTAAACTCTGCCTAGATGAATTCCACTTTGTTTTTTTAAATTATTTTTTGTTATTTTTTCTTTTTCATAGACTTACCATTAGTTTTTTCCATTTTTTCTTTTCTATTTTCATTGCTCTATTTTTCTGTCATATCTCTTATTTTACTCTTACCACCAATTACCCCATTGTTCTCTTCACCTTTCCTTTTCTTAATTTTGTCATTCTCTTTCTTTCTTTGTAACTTTTTCCTGTTTTCCTCTTTCAATTCATTATTTGTATTAGTTCTTCCCCATTTTCTCTTTGCATAATCATTTTTGGGTCCTTTGATTTTCTCTTATTCTTTTTCTTTTATTTCCCCCTTTCCCTAATATGCCATTTCTCTTTCCACTTTAACTAGTTTCTGATCTTTTGTTGTAGAAACTTCTTTTGTGGTTGGGGGAGGTTGCTTGTTTTGTTTTCATTTTTTGTGTTGTTTTGCTTTGTTCTGCCAACAACTGTACAATGGTGTACAAGATGTGGTGTGTGTCAAGCCTCTCAGTCACCAGCCAGAAAGGAAACCCCGCCAATGAATAAACCAACAACAACCAGGACCAAAATACAATAGGAGAGCCCATGTAACCCAAGCAAAGGACATTCCTAGAGCATCCAGATCAGGATATCAAGGAGTCTGCATTACTGGGTACCACAGGACTCTTACCACATAAGGCTATGCTACAAGACAGGGAATCAAAGTAGATCTATTTAAACATAAAAACAAACAAAAAGAGACAGCTAAAATAAGGAGACAAAGAAACAACCTCTAAATGAAAGAAAGGGAGGAATCCCCAGAAAAAGAGCTAAATGAAACTGAGGCAAGCAAATTGTCAAACATTGAGTTCAAAGTAATGGTTACAAGGATGCTCAAGGAACTTTATAAGAACTACAAGGAACTTAGTGGGAACTACATCAGTATGAAAAAGGACATAAAAACTATGAATACAAATCAGACAGAAATGAATAATGCAGTATCTGAAGTGAAAAATACACTAGAAGGAATTAAAAGCAAGCTAGACAAAGCAAAGGATAGAATCAACTATTTGAAAGACAAGGTAGAAAAAAACACCCAGTCAGCAACAAAATGAAAAAAGAACTAAAAAGAACAAGGAGACTTTAAGGAAGCTTTGGGGCAACATGAAACATAACAATATTAGTACCATAGGATACCAGAAGGAGAAGAAAGGGAGCAAGGGATAGAAAACCTGTTTGAAGAACTAATGACAGAAAACTTCCCTAACTTGGTGAAGGAAAAAGTTATGCAAGTTCAGGAAGCGCAGAGAGTTCCAATCAAGATGAATCCAAAGAGGCCTACACCAAGACACATCACGAGTAAAATGGCAAAGTTCAAAGACAAAGAGAAAAATCTTAAAAGCAGAAAGAGAGAAATAATCAGTAATCTACAAGAGAACTATGATAAGGCTATCAGGTGATTTCTCAACAGAAACAATACAAACCAAAAGGGATTGGCATGAAATATTCCAAGTAATGACAAAAGCAAGGACCTGCAACTAAGACTACTCTATTCAGCAAGGCTCTCATTTAAAATGGAAGGTGAAATAAAGAGCTTCACAAACAAACAAACAAACAAACAAACAAACAAGGCTGAAGGAGTATATTTCCACCAAACCAGCACTGCAAGAGATGCTAAAGGGACTGCTTAAAGAAGAAGAAAAAATAGAAAGAGGAACACAGGTATAAAGGGAAAAAATGGCAGTGAATAACCCTGGCTGGTGTGGCTCAGTGGATTGAGTGCTGGCCTGTGAATCAAAGGGTTGCCAGTTCAATTCTAAGTCAGGGTACATGCCTAGTTTGTGGGTTAGGTCCCCAGTGGGGGTTGCATGAGAGGCAATGACACAATGATGTTTCTCTCCCCTTTTTTCTCCCTCCCTTCCCCTCTATCTAAAATTAAGTAAATAAAAATTTTTAAAAATGGCAGTGAATAAGTACCCATCAATAATAACCTCAAATTTAAATGAATTAAATGCTTTGATCAAAAGACATAGGGTAGCTGAATGGGTAAGAAAAGATGACCCACATATATCCTGACTATAAGAGACCCATCTCAGAACAAAAGACTTACATAGGTTACAAGTGAAGGGATGGAATAGTATTCCATGCAAATGGAGACAAAAAACGGTGAGTTAGCAATACTTCTGTCTGGCAAAATAGCCTTCAAAAGAAAGGCCATAATAAGAGACAAAGAAGGACAATACATAATACTCAAGGGTTCAGTTCCAACAAGAGGATATAACCCTTGGAAACATACGCACCCAATAAAGGAGCACCTAAATATATAAATAAAATCTTAGAGGACTTTAAGAAAGAGATCAACAGCAATGCAGTCATAGTAGGGGATTTTGACACCCAACTGTCAACAATGGACAGATCTTCCAGACAAAAAAAAAATCAAAAAGGATATAGCAACATTGAATAACACAGTAGATCAAATGAACTTAATTGATATCTATAGAACATTTCACCCCAGAGAAACAAAATAACACATTCTTCTCAAATACACATGGATCATTCTTAAAGATAAATCACATGGTAGGACACAAAATAAGTCTTAACAAATTCAAGAAAACTGAAATCATATCAAACATACTCTTGGATCACAATGGCCTGAAAGTAGAAATCAACATCAAGAATAAACCCAAAAGAAATACTTGCAAGGTAAAAAGCATGTTATTAAATAATAAATGGGTTAACAATGAGATCAAGGAAGAAATCAAAAAGTACCTAGAAACAAATAGAAATGAACACAGTACAACCCCAAACCTACGGGACACAGTGAAAACAGTCTTGAGAGGGAAGTTCATAGCATTACAGGCTTAACTAAAGAAGATAGAAAAATCTCAAATAAAGAAACTAACCCTACACCTAAAAGAACTAGAAGACAACAGCAATAAAAAAAAAGCCTGGATCAGATGGCTTCATGGGCAAATTTTACCAATCATTCAAACAAGAACTAACAGATATCCTTCTCAAACTATTCCAAAAAATTCAAGAAAAAAGACTTCTACTCTTTTTATGAGACTGGCATTATTCTAATTCTAAAACAAGGTAAAGACACAAAAAAGAAAGAAAATTACAGGCCAATATCTCTAATGGACATAGACACTAAAATCCTCTACAACAGGGGTGTCAAACTCACTTTCACCGAGGGCCACATCAGCTTCACAGTTGCCTTCAAAGGGCTGGATGTAGAGCTCCTTGCCCCTAGTTAAGGAGTAGTTACATTTATACAGTCCTAAAATTACATTCAGCCCTTTGAAGGCAATTGCAAGGCTAATGTGGCCCCCAGTAAAAATGAGTCTGACACCCTGCTCTACAACATATTAGCAAACAGGATCCAACAAATACATCAACAAGATCATACACCACAATCAAATGGATTTTAGTCCAGAGATGCAAGGATGGCATAAATAACTGCAAATCAGTCAGTGTAATACACCACATAAACAAAATGAAAGACAAAAATCACATAATCATATCAATAGATACTGAAAAAAGCATTTGATAGAATCCAGCACCCATTTACGATTAAAAAGAAAACACTCAGCAAAATGGGAATAGAGGGAGCATACCTGAACATAATAAAGGCCATATATGAAAAACCTACTGCTGACATCATACTCAATAGGCAAAAACTATAAGTATTTCCTTTAATATCAGGGACAAGACAGGGATTTCTGTTCTCATCACTCTTATTTAACATAGTACTGGAAGTCCTAGCCACAGCAATCAGACAAGAAGAAATAAAAGTATCCAAAACAGGAAGTAAAGCTGTCATTATTCACAGACAATATGAAATTATGCATAAAAAACTGTATAGGCCCCACCATAAAACTACTCAACCTAAAAAATCAGTTGGGCAAAGCAGAAGCACACAAAGTCAACAATCAGAAATTGATGACATTCTTATATACCAATAATGAATTATCAGAAAGAGAAATTAAGAAAACAATCCCATTTACTATTGTAACAACACTAAAAACAAAAATAAGATATCTAGGAATAAATTTAACCAAGGAGGCAAAAGACCTGTATTTTGGCAACTATTGGACAATGAAGAAATAAACTGAGGAAGATAAAAGTAAGTGGAGGCATATACTGTGTTCATGGGTTAGAAGAATTAACATCATTAAAATATCCATAACACTCAAAGCAATCTAAAGATTCAGTGCAATTCCTATTAAGATACCAATAGCATATTTTACAGATCTGGAACAAATATTCCAAAAAATTATATGAACCAAAATGACCCTGAATAGCCTCAGCAATCTTGAGAAAGAAGAACAGAGTAGGAAGGATCACAATACCTCATATTAAACTATACTATGAGGCCACTGTATTCAAAACAGTCTGATACTGGCATAAGAACAGACACATAGATTAATGGAAGAGAATAGAGAGCCCAGAAATAAACGCATGTCTTTGTGGTCAATTAATATTAGACAAAGGAGGCAAGAACACACAATGGAGTAAAGACAGTCTCCAGTAAATGATGTTGGGAGAATTGGACTGGTACAATTCAATGCAAAAAAAAAAAAAAAAAAAAGAAAAGAAACTAGACCACCATCTTACACCATACACAAGAATAAACTCAAAATGGATAAAAGACTTAAATATAAGTTGTGATACCATAAAAATCCTAGAGGAATATACAGGCAGTAAAGTTTTGGATATCTCACATAGAAGTATTTTTGCCAATATATCTCCTAAGGTGAGGGAAATAAAGGAAAATATAAACAAATGGGACATCAAAAATAAAAATCTTCTGCACAGCTAAAGGAACCATCATCAAAATGAAAAGGGGACTGACTGTATGGGAGAACATATTTGCCAAGATATATCAGACAAGGAGATTTTGGAGATAATCTCCAAAATATATAAAGAACTATAAGGACTCAACACCAGGAAGACAAAAAAATGGGCAAAGGACCTGAATAGATACTTCCTCAGGAGGACATTCAGATGGCCCATAAACATATGAAAAAGTGCTCAATGTCACCAGCCACCAGGGAGATGCAAATTAAAACTATAATGAGATATCATCTCACATCTGTCAAAATGGCTATCATTAATAAATCAACAAACAACAAGTGCTGGAGAGAGTGTAAAGAAAAGGGACCCCTAGTGTACTGTTGGTGGGAATGAATGCAGCCTATTGCAGCTACTGTGAAAAACAGTATGAAATTTTTTGAGAAAATGTGACCAATTCCAGTGCTAGGAATATACCCAAAGAAGCTCAAAACACCAATTCAAAATAATTTAAGCACCCCCATGTTCACAGCAGCACCATTTACAATAGCCAAGATTTGGAAACAGCCTAAGTGCCCATAAGTAGATGAGTGGATAAAAAAACTGTGGTACATTTACACAATAGAATACTACACAGCAGAAAGAAAGATTGAACTCCTACTTTTTGCAACAGCCTGAATAAAACTGGAAACTATTATGCTAAATGAAATAAACCAGGCAGTGAAAGACAAATACCATATAATCTCACTTATAAGAGGAACCTAATGAAAAAATTAACTAATGTACAAAATAGAATCAGAGGCATAGAATCATGGAAGAGACTGACAGCTGTAAAAGGGGTGGGGGTGGGTGGGGTGTCAGATTGAAAGAGAGTGAAGGGATTACTCAAAGAACATATATGAAGGACCCATGGACAAGGACAACCATGAGGGGACTGATTATGGAAGTGGAGGGTGGGCAGGGTGGAAGGAGAAGAAGGGGGAAAAAGTGGGACAACTGTAAAAGCATAAACAACAAAATATTTTAATAAATAAATAAAAATGAGCACAGGAAGTTCAAGGAAAAAAGGCACAAAGTTTCAGAAAAGAAGTAAGTCCACAGAAGGTAATAAGATGGTGTGCCATTAAGGGACACATGTGAGATCGTGGTCACTTATTTTGGAGGTTCAGATTCGCAGACAATAAAAACCCCAAGTCAAGTGTGAATGACTAAGCACTTTATTAATTGACAGTAAAGCAAAAGCAAGAATCAAGATCATACATCACCAGATGGGAGTTCACCAACACCCAAACATAGATGCTGGGGAATCACGGAAACAGCTTTCAGGGTCTGACAGGGAAAGCTCTGAGCAAAGTGATCTCCCCTCAGATGAGATTCCAAAGTCTCACCTTGGGGGCTATGGTTAAATATGTTTTAGACAAAAGTGGTTACATGCCAAGGGCCTTATGTGACTTAACTAACCAACAGGTCCCTCTGGGAGAAGAGCCAGTTCTCCCCAAAGGAACAGTTAAATATTAAAAGTACTAATCTTCCAGGGAGTAAGGCCAGTTCTCCCTGGGAGAGGGCACATCTATACTTCATTCCTACAATAAAGGTCACAGCTCAAGTATAAATAGGGAGGATTCTCAATGTCCCTTTAACCCATCAGATGATTAGAGAAAGCTGGCAGAGTGATGCGGACACTGCTAGCCAGTGTCCGCATCATTATGGATGAAATAAAACATACACACAGACTACCGAGTCCGGTGAAGGAAAAAGGACTACAACATGGCTTTTCTCTCAAAGGGGAGCAAAAGTGCGGCCTCTACCATGACAGGCTTTTATTCTATATCTCCTCACATTACAAGATGGTCCTCACTCACTCTGCCCTGATTACAACAAAGGAGCCAATGCTCCTAATAGATTCACGGAAGAAGGATATTAGCAAGTGAAAAGGCAAAAGTGGCTGAGCCAGTTATGCTGGTCCCTGCAAGGTTTAGCACTTGCAGGTTGAGGGAGTTTTCAGCAAAAGCAAGTCTCAAAACAGCCTAGGTATATTGCAAATCTGATTACCCACGAGACAACCTATCTGTGGGCATGGGTCCTGTGCATCTCCGAGTGGGAGCTGGGCCCACACCACGCAGAAGGGTCTGCCACAACAGAGCAAATAAAATTAATTAAAAATAAAAGTAATGTATGTCCTGACTGGTGTGGCTCTGCTGGTTTGGCATTGTCCTGTAAAGCAAAACATCTCCCATTTGATTCCAGTTCAAGACACATGACTGGGTTGTAGGTTTGGTCCCTGGTAGGGGCACATATGAGAGGCAATCATTTGATACTTCTCTCTCACATAAATATTTCTCTCCCTCTCTTTTTCTCTCTCCCTTCTCGTCTCTTTAAAAAATAAATAAATAAATAAATAAATAAATAAATAAATAAATAAATCTTTTACAAATAAAGATGATATAGAGCACAAAACCACATTAAAAACAGCAAATATATTCTTTATAGGTACAAGTAATTGTACCTAAAATACACATATAGAATAAATGTGACTGTAAACACATTAGGGGACATGATGGGTAAGGTAGAAGAAACACAAACTAACAGAAAAGTTAATGGAAACCAATAAGGTTATAACCATAATTATAGAGATAATGAATGTAAAAGCAAAGGAAACCCAAGATATTATAATAATTATCTGAACAAAGGAAAACTAAACACATAAAATGGACAAAAGATCTGAAGATGTAGTAGAGGAAAATATTTTTAAAGTAAAGATGTACCTGGATTTGCACTCAAAAGATCACACACATCAAGACATAGCTGGGTGATGGTTCCACATCTCATGAGTAGGTTAAAAAATAAGATAGGCTTCTATACGGAAAAAGAAAATGGACATGGTATATGGTGATCTTCAAAATATTCCCACAAGTTTTTTGATACAGTTCTCATCAAAAGGTGGAGCTAAATTCCTTTCTCCTTAATTAATGGTTAGGGATGTTTATAGGTAACATAATACAGCAGAAGCGATGGGATGTTCTGAGGTTAGGTTATGAAAAGGATATGAAAATGTGGCTTCTAGCTTGGCTCACGTGGGCTCTCCTTCTACCTCTATCTTTTTAATTACTTGTTCTGGGGAAAGTCATTTGTCATTAAACACCCAAGAAACCTATAAGAGGCATACGTGGTGAGAACTGACTCCTGTTAACAACTATGTAAGTAGGACTGGAAGCAGATTCTTCAGCCCCAGTCAATAGCTTAATTGCAACTTCATAGAGACTGTGAGGCAGAATCATCCAGCCAATTTGTTCCCAGATTTCTGACCCACAGAAGCTGTAAGATAATAAGTATTTGCTCTTTTCAGCCAAGTTTTGGGGTAATTTGTTCTTTAGCAATAAATAACTAATATGTGATTCAAGATGGAAACTGTCGTTCTCAGAATTTTCCACATCCATATTTGAATCCAGAAGATGAGCAAATCTACAAAGTTCAGAGGGAAAGAAAATATGATCCAGGAATTTTAAAGTTAGCCGGCTTGCTCATGTGCGTATATAATAGACAGACATGCTCAAGAATGTAAAAACAGGGCAGACGACTGTGATCCTTTTTTTAAAAAAAAAATTGAGATAATTCAAATCAAACATTGAAGAAGTGATTAAAGTTCTAAAGTTCAATAATAAAAAAGACATGACAAAAAATTAGTGTTGGATGCCAAATCCATTGAGTATCCCCTTAAATAAGAGTCAACAGATAGATGATTTTTGGCAGTAATTCAATAACAGGCAATGAAGAAGGAAAATTCATTCAGTGCAAATAGCTTAATTGTGACACAGCACGGCTGTGAGAACAGCTCAATAATGTTAGAGTTCAATTATGAAACAGCACCTCTGTGAGACAGCTGTGGGGCCAGGCAGCCCTGGAGTGAGGGCACTGCTCTGCTCTGGTCTACCCCACCTCTTCCATTCTGCTCTGTGTCATGCTGGTCTGTGCTGATCTGCTCCATGTGTCTATTCTGCCAAGATGGTGTTTTATCTTTGGTATTTCAGCTTCAGCCAGGGAAACACAAGGTTCAGTATTCCATGGAAAGGCAGAATACACTCTCTAAGCCAGAGGGGAGCCAACTTACATAGATGGAAGTCCCTGCACCTGGTCCCTGATTGGTCTGATCTCATGAAAATAAGGACTTTTTTATTTTTTCAAATGAGGACTTTAAATTCTTGAAGTTTATTGGTCCAGAAAGCACTGTTGGGATTGGTTAGAATGGAGACACTGTGATTGGTCAGTGAAGATGCCGATGGGCATATAGGTGCACAGCTCTGATTAGATGGGGAAAGCCTCAGTACCATTAGTTGAAATAGAATTCCAAGGGCTTTTTTGTAAGGGCTGGCTCAGATGGTAGAAACACAGCGCACGCAGGCAATTCAGTCCAGGAAGCAGACAGCTTTAGGAAAAATTGTATTTTTTAAAAAAGTTTATTTCCCACAAGCTAAATAAAAATACCTTCCCCATAACAACATAGGTTTAAAATGAGTTTCATAGGTTACAGTATCTAAGTCCCTACCCAATACATAGAATTCTGGAGGCTCCTCTAACAAAGGGACCCTAAAATGTGTTTTGCATAAGAGACACCTGTTTAGGTAGTATGGACATTTTGATGATGTTAATTCTTCCAATCCATGAACACAATACATACTTCCATTTGTTTGTGTCTTCCTTAATTTCTTTCTTCTGTGTTGCATAGTTTTCTGAGTACAGGTCTTGTACTTTCTTGGTTAGTTTTATTCCTAGGTACTTTATTTTTCTTGTTGCTATATCAAATGGGATTTTTTTCCCTGATTTCTATTTCCGATATTTCATTGTTGGTGAGACACCTATTTAGAAATGACTGGTAGGTTCTGCTTTTAAATTTGAGCCCAGTTAGCCACCCAGAATTCTTCTTTGTAGGTCTTTTCCCTCAGGGTGCACATAAGTAAAACTAAATTGTGAGAGGTTTAGTGGGGATGTGGAATACAGATGTTATAAACCTGACAATGTATAAATAATAATATAATTCATAAAATTCATGAGTAAAGAGGAAAAGAGATAAGTGTAAGTGTTCCAACTTTTTCATTTTTTACCATGAAGTAAAAATACATAGTTGAAAGTTGAAATTTGTTAAAAGAATTAATTATCTCAATGCTAAGTGACATAAGTCAAACAAAGACCAATACTATATGATTTAACTTATACGTGGAATCTAAAGAACAAAACAAATGAACAAACAAAATGGAAACAGACTCATAAATGAAGAGAAGACACTGATGATTGCTGGAGGAGTGGGGGCTTTGGGGGGCTGGGTGAAAAAGGTAAACAGATTAGAAGTACAAATTGGTAGTTACAAAATAGTCACAGGATGTAAAGTGCAGCATTAGGAATATAGTCAATAATATGGTAATAACTATGTATGGTTTCAGGTAGGTATTTGAAATTTTGGGGGGCTGCTTTGTAAAGTATATGGTTGTCTGTCAGGTAGAAGTTAGAGAATGTAGAAGGAAGAGGGGTTAGAGGGGGGTTCATAGTGCTTATAGAAAAAAACATAAATAACTTTGGTTAACTGCCTTACCTTAGATTAACTGCATCCAGTAATGTATCTGTTTTAAGAGGGGTCTATAATGTTTACAGACAAATCCCATAAATAACTTTGGTTAATTATCTCTAGTCGTATATCTGTTTTACAATGGATGACCAGATGTGGTCTGGAGCAAAGATAAGGACCCTGGGAAATAGACCCACACACATGCTTAACTTTAGGTGGTAACGTCCTCCTGTGGGAATGCAGAGACATCACCTTTATCTGCCAATCAATGTGGGGTAACTCCCTCACCCTGCAAAGTAGGTAAGTTCTCAGGACAAAGGGCCCAGGGGCCTATGCCTCTCTCATCCACCTCAGGAAAAAGAACTTTAATTACTAATAAACTCTCCTTGTATACTGACTTGCTGATCTTTAATCCTTTACTGTGTTGGCAAGAAGAACTGAGTTTCCAACATTTCCACTATTTTGTATACCTGAAGCTAATACAAAATGGTATGGAATGTAAATTGTGATTGAGAAATAAATTAAAAAAATAATTACCTCAATTTCAGTGTTTATAATAATTTTTTAAAAGACATCTTTGAGAAACTAACATCTTCTCTGGAAAGAAGTCTGAATAAATAATTCTTACAGTTACAGTTTAGCTTGTTTTCTTAAAATTTAATTTGCATTTTACTTTAAAATTAGTGTGACCATGTATTAGAAAAGTGTGTCTCTCCCCATACTTCTATGTGTTTAAATGCTTGTAGAAATAACTGAAATGATGGTCATGACACATTAAAAATATTTTTTTACTGGAGTTTGGGGTGATTGTTATAAATTACAAGGCGTGTAAAGTCCTCCAAAAAGGTCATCCCTGGGAGGCATCGCAGAGGCTGGGTTGTCCCGAGGTGTGCACACAAAGTCGCAGTAACGAGGATATGCAGCACGAAAGTACGTAGGTTTACACCCAACCATTTTGGAAAGGTACAAATATGACTCTGGCGCTACAGCCTATTGTCTTGAGCTGCAGCGAGGAGGCACCAAGTGACAAGGCACTGCTCGGGGGCGGGTCCGCGCCGGCAGGGGCGGGGCGAGCGGCATTCCCGGGATTTGCTGCAGGTGGGGATCGTGGGCGGTGTTTTGAGGTTTCTCCTTTCAAACTCAGCCCTGGGCGCTGCATTGGAGTATCAGCCTTTCGTACCAGGCCAGGTGCCACCCGGCCAGGGGCAACAGTAAACCCTGGCGCAGCCGCCACTGTCGCCGTCGTCGGGGACGCAAACGTCGCCGGGCCGGTGAAGGTGGGCGCTGTCCCCAACCGCCGCCTGGGCGGTGTGCACGGCGTGCCCATGTCGCTGCCTGGGCGCCGGGGCCACCTATCTTCCCCCGGACCCAGTCGCCAGTCCTCCGAGGCCAGCGAAAACTTACGGCGCCGTCTCCTGGGCCTCATCGAGGGCAACCGAGTGATGATTTTCAGCAAGAGCTACTGTCCGCACAGCACGCGGGTAGGCGGGGCGGGGCCGGGGCAGGCTTGGGAAATGCTGTGAGAGCCGGGGGGAGACCGGTTCTTTGGGAACCCAGGCTGGTCCTTCCTTCCGAAACCCCGGACCTCGAACTGGAAAGTTCCTGTTGCACTCTCAGAAGTGTACCCGAGAGGCCCAACCACCGCTCCGCGGGCCGGGACCGGGACCCGGAACCCGTTTTCCGGGGTGGTTTACTCGAAGCCCGGATCAGACCCTTTTGCTTTGCTCCTTTGGTTTCGTGGGTGAGGCGGCCACGCGGATCGGCTTCCCGAAGCTACCGCAACGGCTTACACTCCGCAAAAATGTTCTAGGACCGCGGCCGGTGGGGTTAACCGCTCTTCCTTTTTCTCCTGGTTGTTAGTTTGATGTTGGTTTACTTATCCAGTGTTTATCCAGAAGAATAAAACACATTTCTAAAAACTTTTGGCCTGATAAGAGTAGTGCATGGAGAGGCCAGCACTTGGGTGTAGTAGACAGGAGCTGGAGACAGATCCAGCTTCCTAACTGCTTGACCTTGACCAGGTTACAGAACTCTGCGGAGCTCTGGTTTCCACATTTTGTAAAATGAATGCGAGGAAGGGTGTGAAGGTGATACGAGGTGATGTAATTTCAGTTATACTTCATAATACTTTAACTTTGGGGACTAACTGGGAATCCAGCATTTTTGTGGACAATTTTGTTCTGAGGTTTAAAATAACTCACTTAGAAATGAACCTTTGGAAGATAACCCCATCTGAGTAAAAGGGACTTTTAATATTTTTAAATATACTTATTATCAGAAAGTTGAAATGGAATATGAAAAAACATAAATTATTGAGTAGTTTCATGAAATTATAGGCTATGCTTTCAAATTTATTTTTAAGTACTCATTACCTTACATATTGATTCATAAAACTTGCATATACATCTTAAAGAATAAAGAAACAAAGTAGTACTCTGGAAGACTTCTTGGATGGCTCACCCTGATTACATTTTCCTCTCTCCCCTTAGGGTGAACCACTATCCAAAATTTCTTGTTTTCTTTGCATTTTTACCAAATACACATATGTTCCTGAAAATATTTTGTTCCTTTTGGCACTTTATCTAAGTAGAATCATACCATAGTTCATTGATTCTGTTGTTTCTAGTATTTTGCTCTTAAAAGCAACACAGCTATGCCTATTCTTACACGTATCTTTCAGTGCACGAGTAAGACTTTAGAGTAGTTATCTTGAAGCTGAATTGCTCGCCATAGAGGATACATGATTTCTGCCTTAACAGGTGATGCCAAACTGTTTTTTCAAGCGGTTATACCAGTTACTCTCCCACTGGCAGTGGGTAACACTTCTGCTTTGCTTCATATCTTTGTCAACAGTTGATATATTTAATTATTGCCTGCATAATGACAATTATGAAATGGTATTTTGTTGTGGCTTTAGATTTATGTTTCCTGATGAAGCTGAACATCCTTTCATGTGTTTATGCATTATTTGCATTTCCTCTTCTATGAAACTTTCAGGTCTTTTGCTTTTTTCTCAGGTTGTTTTATTTTTGTACTGATTGGTGGTATTCTTTATATTTTGGATATTAATCCTTTGGTTATAAGTATTGGGAAATCTCCTAGATTTTTTTTGTTTTTCATACTCTTTATGGGATCTTTTGGTTAACTGAAGTTTGCAAGTTTAATGTAGTTGTGTTACTGGAGAAACCTTCTCGCCGATGTAGTAAAGAATTACAGGTCAGCCAGCCTATTAGCCTGCAAGCAAAGTTTATTAGTGAATGGGAGAGCAAAAGCAAGGGAGGGCAGCACCCAGGTGGCCAGAGCCTGGGTGGCCAGGGGCCTGGTGGCCAGAGGCCCCCACCGTGTGACAAGAGAGCCAAAAGCCAAGAGAAGAGCAGGAGTACTTTGTTCTGAGGACTTACATAGTTGGCAGGATGGAGCTGAGGGTGTTACATGTTGATTGACAGGTAAAGGTGGTACCAGCTTTCTGTGGGGATGTGACTGCCTGAATATAGGTATGGGTGGGGTCTGTTAGCCCCACATCCTTATCTTGCTTCAGACTATTTGCTCATTTTGTACATGAGGCAGGCAGTTAACCAAAGTTGTTTATGGGCTTTTTCTTTTGGGCACTGTAGACTGCCACGCCTTCTCCTTTCTAGGCCTTGGGATGAATACACAGTGTCAGGGTTTTCCTTTTACCAGCAAGTGGAGATGAAACACATAGACTTTCAAGGGCTTCCCTCCTGCACTATCACTTTACTTGTGTTATTCAGAATGCCTGGCAGCCTCAGAATTCCTGGGTAAAGAGGTAAGAAACGTCCACCTTTGCTTTTATCCTCCTGAATTAAGTTCTTTGTTAGATTGCAGTGGTGGGGGCCCAGCCTTTATTTCCCCTTTGGCCCTTTATTCCTAGCTGCTACCTAATTTTGGTAGGTGTTGCCTGGCAACCAGGACACAATAGTCTCTGGCCAGCAACATTAGCCCAGTCTCAGGATTCTTCCTATGCTATCTCCTGCAACAGTTGAATCTATCATTCTTTTCCTTTAAAGTTTGTGCTTTTTGTGTCTTATTTTAAGAAATGTGTCTACTTGGATGTCATTAAGATAATGCATCAGTTTTAGTTCTTGAAATTTTAGAGTATGTTTTTCACACTCACCTTCTTTATTCTACCTGGACTTGATGCTCACAGTGAGTGGGGATCCATTTCATTTCTTTCTTTAAGACTTATCAGTTGTCTCTGCTTCATTTATTGGAGAGTCCATGCTTTCCATGCTAATTTCAATGCTCTCACATATGCATTGGTCTGTTTCCAGGCTCTGTTTCCTATCTCTATTTTTTATTTTTATTATTTTTAAAATTTATTTTATTTTGATTTAAACTTTATTGTATTTTTTTATTACCTTACACATCCCTCTCCTCCCAAATCCTCACACTGTTGTCCATGTCCATGAATCCTTTTTCCTTTTTGCTCATCCCTTCATTTCTATCCCTTCAATAGAAATTGTATTTCTATTATTTTATTGAGAATTTTTGCGTCATATTTATCAGTGGTATTGGTCTGTAGTTTTCTTGTAGTATTTTTGTTTGGCTTTGGTGTCAGGGTAATGCTGACCTGATGGAAGGAGTTCAGAAGTGTTCCCTGTTTAGTTTTTTGGGACATTTTGAGGAGGATTGGTGTTCATTCTTTATATGTTTGGTAGAATTCACCAGTGAAACCATCTGGTCCTAGGCTTTTCTTCTTTGGGAGGATTTTGATTAGTGATTCCGTCTCCCTATTAGTTATATAGGTCTATTCATATTTTCTATTTATTTACGATTCAGTCTTAGTAGGTTGTGCATTTCTAGGAATTTATACATTTCATCTAGATCATCCAATTTGTTAGCATATAGCTGTTAATAATACTCTCTTGTAATCCTTTTTATTTTTTATAAAACCAGTAACAATCCCACTTTCATTTATGACTTTAGTTACCTGAGTCTCCTCTACTTATCTCCTATGGTATGTCAATTTTGAAGATCTTTTCCAAGAACCAACTCTTGGTTTTGTTGATTTTCTGTATTGTTTTTCTATTTTCTATTTTGTTCATTTCTGCTCTAATCTTTCTTTTATTTCCTTCCTTTTGCTGGCTTTGAGGTTAGTTATATTGTCTTTCTTATTCCTTAAAGTGTAAAGTTAGTTTGTTGACTTAAGATCTTTATTCTTTTTTAATATAAGCATTTACAGTGAGAGTACTCACTGTACTCTCGTTCTACAGAACAACCATCATTCAGAAGCTCCTGAAATATAGCTGAATAGCAGTCCTAAGTATGGATATAAAGAAGAAGACACATTGAGACTGGTAGGAGGGGTAGAAATTTGGAACAGCTGGGTGCCACACTGATGTGTGGCAGTTAAAAATTGGGAGGTTTATCTTTGCTGCAGAGGTCCCCCCTCAGGAGCGAGGGGTCCCAGCCCCACACCAGTTTCCCCAGCCCAGGGTTCCAGTGCTGGGAAGAGAAGAAGTCATAATATCTGGCTATAAAAACCAGGAGGGTTTGTGGTTGAGTGAGAAGGAGGGCTTCTGGAAACCCAGGCCTTCCTCTTAAAGGGCCTGCACACAAACTTACTCAGACTTACTTGCTCTGAGCTCCAGTATTGAGGCAGCAGCTAAAAAGGCTCCAGGGACATATAGGCAGGAACTGAATAGTCTAGATTGGGGGCAAATGTTGAAAGAGCAGCTTTTTCCTTGATAGAGGTGATTGCACAGGCCTCTGTTCCTTTGTTGAGTTTTCCCCCTATAGAGCCAGTAGGTGAATACCACATCTGAGTCACTATCAACCAGGCTAATACTGTTCACCTGACCCTTGTGATTCTCTTGAGACTTTATGTCACCCTACATGCAGGCTTATCTGTGCCGCAGTCCAGCTGCAGCAGGATCCAGGGGGGTCCCAAAGGTGGATAAGGCGTCGGCGTGTGCAGATCAGGCAACTACACACCTCAGAGGATGGTGAAGCACTGATTTGTTTATTACAAGCACAAGTGGATTTTTATATTTTCTTTTTTGGCATAGATCAACATTTGCAGGTGCATAGCATGATCAGTTAAGCAGAAAAAATCAATACAAAAGTAATCAGGAACAGTACGAAAGTTTCCAAGGATTCAGTTATATTAAACAAAGATTATTTTGACCAGGAGACCCATAAATCAGACGATTAGAATTTCTCAGAATCTGTTCATAGGGCAACAGTATACGGTAGATTGAGCAGAGGCAATAAGGCCTTTATGATGTCCAACTTAGCTATCTATCTTTTCTGTCTAAAATGTTTCTCTGTGTACTATAAACTTTAACTTCATAGTAACTGTTTCTACCCGCTTAATAGCTAACCAGCTTTTCTTATTTCTAAGGCTGTCTAATTGATATATATTCCTATTCAAGGTAAAGGAGGGGCTGTTACTCTAACGACTTTTAGACATTCAGGGACTTTATATTATTCTGTATAACTTCATTGGATTTATACTAATCAATGAACCTAAAATACAAATGTCTAACAATCCCACCACCTTTTGATCACCAAAACAAACATGTAAGGAGAGATAAACAGGAAATCTAGCTACAGTTGTTAATTGAAGAAGTCTAACTTATTATTTTATTTTTTATTTCTTGAACACTAAGGGGCCCGGACCACTTAAGTCTCTCAAACCAGGGTAATTTAAATAAGCCAACATGTTTTCTCTTATGGTTAATAATTATATTGCCCTGGCTGTTGTACACCCCTGTATAAGGGAGAGGGGAATCTGTGGGGATTTTTTCATCCTTTCAGGTGGTTCCATGGGGAATACTGTCCCTTCTTCTTGGGTGGTACAGGAATAAGTAATTATAGTACAATGCCTATATTCAGTAGCAAAAGCAAAATAATTAAAATAAAACAGCCAATAGTTAACCCAATTTGGATGCCACGTTCTCTTCCGGGGAGATGAATTCCTTGGACTCGAGTCCTCCATGCCCGGACCTTGTCAGACAACATGGTTGGAAGAGGACGTGGCACATCTGCACCATTTTGTGTGGCTTTTCTGTACCAGTAACTTGTCTTGGCTCATGCTGAGAACGTACCTTAAATTTCTCAATGGTTCACCAAACAAACCCCAAACAAGCAGCATCAGAGCGCCCCATACCTCTTGCTGAGTGACCCCATGACAAGCACTAGCAGCTATGTGAACATATACCTAGATGGCCATTACATGGAATTTGGGGCCTAGGAATTTTTAGTCATGGACACTATGTATGGCCAAGAGAAGTTAACAGAATTTAGGAGGCAAGAGAACGGAGAGTAAAGGCATGCTGAAATCTTGTTTGGGTTGATGATGTAGATACTTTTATTCTTGATGTTGATTGAGAAATATACTGTATTTTGCAATGTATAATGCACACTTTTTGCCCAAATTTTTGAGGGAGAAATAAGCATGTGCATTATACATGGGTAGTACTAACTCCATATCTATGTAAATATTTTTAATTCTTTTATTTATGCTTATGCATTAAAAGTGTAACTCTAGAAACCAATAATGATATCAGTATGCAAAATAATAACCTGGAATACAATAATCAGTTTTGTTTCTAAAAATCAATAAATAAATAATTGAATTAAAAAACTATAACGAAAGATTTTTTCCCTGAAAGTTTGGGCTAAAAACTTGGGCATGCATTATACATGGGAGCACATTACAGGGCAAAATACGGTATATTACAATGATTTAAAATGTATGCATAGGCCTGGCTGGTGTAGCCCAGTGGATTGAGAGCCAGCTGCAAACCAAAGGGTCACTGGTTCGATTCCCAGTCAGGGCATATGCCTGGGTTGCAGGCTGGGGCCCTAGTGGGGGCCACTTGAGAAGGAACCACACATTGATGTTTCTCTCCTTCTCTTTCTCTCTCCCACTCTGTCTAAATAAATAAATAAATAAAAGAATAAAATCTTTAAAATAAAATAAGGCATAATCTCCAGATTAGAAATTGAATGTAGAACTCTTAGGTAAAAGAAATTTTTTGAAGGGGAGAATGTATAAAGAAACACCATGAAACTTAATTTAAACAAAACAACATCAGAAGAGGCCCAACATAGCAGCCATCTTTTACATATTAGAATAAAGCTGTAATAGGTCAGGTTTTCAGGTTGAGTAAAGAGCACAATTCATTCACATGCTGTTTAGAAGACAAGCATCTGAAACCAAAAGATAATTGTTGAAAATATAGGAATTTTAAAATAGATGGGCAGATTTTTAATAGGTGAGAAAAGATATCAGGGCTCCTTGTCAAGATGGTGGCTAGGTAAATGTGGTACTTGAATCCTCCCACAACCACATCAAGATTATAACTAAACTACAGAACAACCATCATTCAGAAAGGAGGCCTGCTGGAGTCCCAAGTGTACTCCACTTAAAGGGCCTGTACCCAGACTTCCTCAGACCCACTCACTCTGAGTTCCAGTGCTGGGGCACCAGGGACATATAAGAAGTAGTCTGACATGGGGGAAAGAGCTCCAGGAGCAACTTTCTCCCAGACAGAAGTGCTGGCAGAGGCCATTGTTCCTTTTCTAGGCCCTCCCTTCACAGAGCCACCAGGGGTCCCATATCTGTCTCCATCAACCTGGCTAACACTCTACCCTGCTCTGGTGATTCTCTGAGACCCCACCCCATCCAGTTTTAGGGCCTAACCCAAGCCATTTCCAGTGGCTTTTCCATACAAATGGCCTGTCTTTGTTCATGCTCAGTCCTAAAATAAACGAGCGGCATCTGGCCTCAGTGTGCCATGTATCTCTTGCCAAGTGGCCCCAGGCTGGGCACTAGCAGCAAGCCTTATTTCACCACTTGGCCTCTCCTGGGCACTTCCAAGCCCAGCACAAGTAGTAGCCATCTGCAGGTAGGCCTCATGCCAGTTGGCCACAGGCAGGGTGCAGTGGAGGGTGATCTTGGCCTGCACCTCCTGGGAGGCCTCAGAGCCAGCGCACCAGTGGACAGCTTCAGACCATTTTGAAGCACCACTCAACCTCTTCCACAAGTTATACACTCAAGGGTGAGATTCAGCAGGCACCACAGCCCCACTAAAATAAGTCCCACTGTGTGGCACAGGTGATCCTCCAAAGTGTTCGTAGCTCATCCTTGAAGCTAGTTGGTGCAGGGGTAAATCCCTCCCACTGAGATGCCAGCAGCAATCATGACAGCTACAAGAGGTGGGTGCACAGCTCACACAAAGGGAGCACATGGAGTGCCTAGGTCAGATGAATGGGGATGCCGTGCCACTTGACCCCCATGGGACACCTACAACATGATGTCATTCTATCAAGCCCAGGAGACAGAGCAGCTCTACCTAATACATAGAAAGGAACATAGGGAGATAGCCAAAATGAGGAGACAAACATGTCCCAAATGAAAGAACAGAACAAAACTTCAGAAGAAGAACTAAACAAAGTGAAGACAAGCAATCTAGATGCATAGTTCAAAACACTAGTTATAAGGATGGTCCATGAACTTATGGGAAGAGTAGTGGAACTCAGTGAGAACTTCAACGAAGAGGTAGGAAACATAAAAAAGAACTAGTCAGAAATGAAGAATATAATAACGGAATGAAGAATACATTACAGGGAATCATCAGTACATTAGATAAAAAGGGGATCAAATCAAAGATTTGGAAGATAAAGAAGCAGAAAACACCCAAACAGTATAGCAAAAAGAATAAAAAGTCCAAAAAAATGAGGATAGGTTAAGGAACTTCTAAGACAATTTCAATTGTAGCAACATTCCCATCACGGCAGTGCTGGGGAAGAGAGAGAGCAAGGAATTGAAAACCATATGAAAAAATAATGGAAAACTCCCCTAACCTGGTGAAAGAAGTAGACATACAAGTCCAGGGAGCACGGAGAGTCCCAAAGAAGATGAAGCCAAAGGGGTCCACATCAAGGCCTATCATAATTAAAATGCTGAAGGTTAAAGACAAAGAGAGAACAGAGAATCTTAAAAGCAGCAAGAGAAAAGCAGTTATCCTCAAGGGAGCTGCCATAAGTCTGTCATCTGATTTCTCAATGGAATATTTGTAGGCCAGAAGGGATTAGCAAGAAATATTCCAAGTACTTAAAACCAAGATTACTCTACCCAGCAAAGCTATCATTTAGAATTGAAGCACAGATAAAAAGCTGCCCAGACAAGAAAAAGCTAAAGGAGTTCATCACCAGCAAACCAGGATCACATGAAATGTTAAAGGGTCTTCTTTAAGAAGAAGTGAAGATAAAAAATATGAATAATAAAATAGCAATAAATACATGTTTATCAACAATTACTTTAACTGCAAATGGATTAAATACTCCAAGACATATGGAGACTTAATGGATAACATAACAACACCCTTACATATGCTGTCAATAAGACACAGACTTTTGATTAAAAGACAAACAGACTGAAAGTAAAAGGATGAAAAGGTGTTTCATGAAAGTGGAAACAAACACACAAACAAACCAATCTTGGGTAACAATACTTACACCACACAAAATGGACTTTAGAAGAAAGGCTATGTAGAAAGAGACAAAGAAGGCACCAGCAATTCTACTCTGGGTGTTTTAAGAAATCCAAAACACTAAATTGTAATGATAGATACATTCATATGTATTTTTACTGTATTCACATGCAGTATTATTTACAATAGCCAATATGTGGAAGTCAGTTAAGTGTTCATCAATAGATCAATGTATAATGAAGAAGTGGTGCATATACATAATGAATAGTACTCAGTGATAAAAAGAATAAAATCTTTCCATTTGCAACAACATGGATGGACCTAAAAAGTATTAGCTGAGTGAAATGAGTTAAAGACAAATGCCAGATAATTTCACTTATATGGGGAATCTAAAAAACAAACCAACAAGCAAAACTGAAACAGACTCACTGATATAGAAAATATTTTATCAGTTGCCACCTTGGGGCTGGGGTGGGTATTGGGTGATAATGGTGAAAGGATTAAGAAACACAAATTGTAGTAAGAATAATAACAGGGATGTAAAATACACAGATTGGAGTATAGCCAATAAAATTGTTATAACTATGTGTGGTGCTAGATGAATATTAGATTAATTTAGGTGATTAGTAATTTATATAATGTCTAATCACTAGCTTGTACACCTGAGGCTAATATAATATTGTATGTCAACTGTAGGTGAAAAATAAAAACTTACTGAAAGTCAAGAATAAATTTTCAAAAAGATATTAGGGAAATGCAAAGCAAAGCAATGGCAGTTAATACTAGGTGGGTAAAGCACAAACCAAAAACAAAAATGAAAACAAAACTTAGAAATTAATGACTTAGCACCCTCCCTAAAATGGGAGATAAAGACTGTATTTGAAACTACAAATAAAGTGGGAAGTCATTTGGAAAATCTATTCAGTAAAATAGGGGAGAAAATTCATACTAATGTACAACACTAGATTTGAGGAAAGAAATATAACTGAAGATAAATTAAAAATACAGTGTACAGCCCTGGCTGGTATGGCTCAGTGGATTGTCAGCCTGTGAAACAAAGGCTCCCTGGTTCTATTCCTAGTCAGGGCATATGCTTGGGTTGAGTGCCAGGTCCCCAGTAGGGGGCGCACGAGAGATAACCACACATTGATGTTTCTCTCCCTCTATCTCCTTCCTTTCCCTTCTAAAAATAAATAAATAACATATTTTAAAAATGCAGCATGCAAATTAGTGGTAAGAATTTTATTTTTTAATTTTGATAGATTTTGATTATTCTATTACAGTTGTCTCAATTTTCTCCCATTGTCTCCCTCCACCCAGCACCCCCCACTATCTCTGGCAATCCCCCCTCTTAGTTCATATCATGGGTCATGAATGTAAGTTCTTTCACTACTCCATTTCCTGTACTCTTCCTTTTTTGTTTAGTTTTAATTATATTGATTATGCTATTACATTTCACAATTTTATCCTCTTTTGCCCCCCCTCTGCAAAGTTTCCCTCTAACCTCCTATGATTCCCCCCTCTTACGTCATGTGTATGGGTTGTGCATGTAAGTCTTTGGCTTCTTCATTGCCTATACTGTACTTAACATATCCCTGTCTATTCTGTACCTACCTAATTTTACTTCTAAATCCCTATACTTTTTCCCCCATTCTCCCCTTTCCCCCTCCCAGCTGATAACCCTCCAAATGATTTCCATTTCTATGATTCTATACCTGTTCTAGTTATTTTCTTAGTTTGTTTTTGTTTCTTTTTTTTGAGGATGTCTCAACTTTTATTTTTATTGGAAGATTATACTTTCAGTCAACCCACATCAGCATTTTAATCACATTTATTTATTTATTTATTTATTTAAGAATATTTTATTCCTAGCTGGTGTAGCTCAGTGGATTGAGTGTGGGCCTGTGAACCAAAGGATCACGGTTCGATTCCCAGTCAGGGCACATGCCTGGGTTGCAGGCCAGTTCCTGGCAAGGGATGCACAAGAGGCAACCATACATTGATATTTCTCTCCCTCTCTCCCTCTCTCCTTCCCTTCCCCTCTAAAGATAAATAAATAAAATGTTTAAAAAAGTTAAAAAAAAGAATATTTTATTGATTATGCTATTACAGTTATCCCAATTTTTCTCCCCTCTATTCTCCTCCACCCTGTACACACCCCTTCCATCATCGTTGCCCCACCTTAGTTCATGTCCATGGGTTGTACATATAAGTTCTTTGGCTTCTCCATTTCCCATGCTATTCTTAACCTTCCCCTGTCTATTTTGCACCTATCATTTATGCTTCTTATTCTCTGTATCTTTTCCCCCATTCTCCACCCTCCTCCCTACTATAACCCTCCATGTGATCTCTATTTCTGTGAATCTGTTCCTGTTCTAGTAGTTTGCTTATCGTTTTTATTTTTTGTTATTTTTTACGTTCAGTTAAAAAAAACAGTTTTTTTTTTTAAACAAAGCAATGATATGGTACATAAAGAAGAAATAAATCTTCAGCTAGGTTGAGTTGTTGTCATTTACTGATCATAGTTTTGATCATCATCCTTTTGTTATATAAGTCCCTTTAACATTTCATATAATATGGGCTTGGTGATGACGAACTCCTTTAACTTGGCCTTATCTAGAAAGCACTTGATCTGCCCTTCCAGTCTAAGTGATAGCTTTGTTTAGGCTAATCTTGGGTGTAGGTCCTTGCCTTTCATGACTTCAAATACTTCTTTCCAGCCTCTTCTTCTTCTTTTTTTTTTGTTTTTTAAATATGTTATTGATTATGCTATTACAGTTGTCCCATTTCTCCCCCATCTTGCATGCAAGATTTCTTTTGAGAAATCAGCTGCTAGTCTTATGGGCACTCCTTTGTAGGCAACTCTCTCCTTTGCTTTTGCTGCTTTTAAGATTCTCTCCTTATCTTTAATCTTGGGTAATGTAATTCTGATGTGCCTTGGTGTATGCTTCCTTGGGTCCAACCTCTTTGGGACTTTCTGAGCTTCCTGGATGACCTGGGAGTCTATTTCCTTTGCCAGATTGGGTTATGTTTTCAAATAAGTTTTCATTTTCTTGCTCTTCCTCTTTTCCTTCTGGCACCCTTATGGTTCAGATGTTGGGATGTTTAAAATTGTCTTGGAGTTTCCTAAGCCTCTCCTCCTTTTTTTTTGAATTCTTGTTTCTTCATTCTGTTTTAGTTCAATGTTTATATTTTCCTTCTGCTCCAAATCATTGATTTGAGTCCTGGTTTCTTTCCCTTCACTGTTGGTTCCCTGTACACTTTCCTTTATTTCACATCAGTTTTTCCTCTATCTTGCAACCATACTCATCCTTATTTCTGTAAGCATCCTGATTACAAGTAATTTGAACTCTGCATCTATTCTGTCATTTGGGCCATATATTTTTGTTTTGGTGCACCTGTTATGTTCTAAGGGGTGGAGCCTTAGGTATTTGTCAGGGCAGGACAACCCATATCACTCTATTGTGGTGCTGTATGTGGGGGATGAGTCACAGAGGGAAACAGTGCCACTTGTTCAGCTCTCAGCTAGCCTTTGGTCACTTCTTCTGCTACCCACAAGCAAATTTGTCCCTTCTGGTGCTGATTCCTGGATGGGTAGTTTTGTCTATGTTCTAGGACCCTGTAAGTCTCTTCAGTGAGAAGTTACAAGGCTTTCTTTTTCCTGGCACTGGAGCCCTGGGCTGCACAGTCTGACCTGGGGCTGGGCTTGCTTGCTCATGTCTCCCTGATTTTTATTCACCACATGTGAATGTGGGGTTGCCCGTTCCACGATCACCACTGCTGCACCAAATCTTCTCCACCCTAATTCCTCATCTCCACCCCTCCTACCCATCTGGGTGACTATAGCTTGTTTAAATCCTTGGTTGTTGGACTTCAATATAGTTCTGAGTGTTTTTCTGGCAGTTCTGGGTGTTTTTTATTTTTAAGTTAGTTGCATTCCTTCTCATGGTTGTGCAGTGAGGCAAGGCATATCTATCTATACCTCTACTTGACCAGAAGCGCCTATAGGGTTCTTAACATCCTGCTGCCTATTCTGTACTTATTAGTCTGTACTTCTTAATTCCTGCACCTTTTCCCCCATTCTTCCCTTTCCCCTTCCAAACAGTAGACATCCAAATGAGCTGCATATCTATGATTCTGTTTCTGTTGTGCTTGTTTGCTTAGTTTGTTTTTTAGATTCAATTGTTGACAGTGTATGAATTTATTGCCATTTTAATATTCATAGTTTTGATCTTCTTTTTCTTAAATAAGTCCCTTTAACATTTTATATAATAATGGTTTGGTGATGATGAACTCCTTTAGTTTTACCTTGTCTTGGAAGCACTTTATCTGCCCTCCTATTCTAACTGATAGCTTTGCTAGATAGAGTAATCTAGGTTGTAGGTCCTTGCTTTTCATTACTTTGAATATTTCTTGCCAGTGCCTTATAGCTGCAAAGTTTCTTTTGAGAAATTAGCTGACAGTCTTAAATGATAACTTTTTTTGTAGGTAACTATATGCTTTTCTCTTCCTGCTTTTAAGATTCTCACCTTATCTTTAATCTTTGGCATTTTAATTGTGATGTGTCTTGGTGTGGTCCTCTTTGCATCCATGCTGTTTGGGACTCTCTGTGTTTCCTGAGCTTGTATGTCTGTCTTCTTAACCAAATTAGGGAAGTTTTCTTTCATTACTTTTTCAAATAGGTTATCAATTTCTTGCTCCTTCTCTTTTCCTTTCTGCACCCCTGTGATTTGAGTGTTGGTACATTTGAAGTTTTCCCAGAGGCTTCTTACCTTATTCTTTTGTTTTATTCTTTTTTTCTTCTTGCTGTTCTGATTGAATGTTTTCTTCTTATGTTCCAAATTATTGGCTTAATTCTAGGCTTCATCCACTCTGTTGTTGATTTCCTCTTAATTTTTCTTTATTTCACTCAGTGTATCCTTCATTTCTATTGGATCATTTTTATGTTGTTAACGTACCCAGTTAGTTCCTTGAGCATCCTAATAACCAGTGTTTTGAATTCTGCATCTGATAGATTGCTTATCTCCATTTTGTTTGTTTGTTTGTTTCTGGAGTTTTGCTCTGTTATTGGGGCCATATTTCTTTGTCTCCTCATTTTGGCAACCTCCCTGTGTTTGTTTCTGTGTGTTAGGTAGAGCTGCTTTGACTCCCTGTCTTAATAGTGTGCCCTAATATAGTAGAAAAATGCATCCATAAGTTGGATGGGGTAGAGCCTTAAGTAATCACCAAGGTGGGGCATCCTTTGTGAACTAGGTTGATGAAGTCCAGATATGGTGCATTCACTTTATAGCTGTGTGGGAGAGGGCTCAGAAAAGGGACAATGGCAGCTGCCTGGACTCTGGAGTTTTTTCCAGGAGATATTGTTCCCTGACACTCGCCCTGATGCCAGACACCTCATTTTCTCCCTGTATGTCACTGGTATGCTTCAAGCTGTTGCCCTGATGTTGTCGCCCAGAGGAAGTGTGTCTGTGTAACTTCTATGACCATTGCAGAGCCCTTAAGAGGAGATGCCTGAAAATCCTGCAGTTTCTTCTGCCACCCCAACCCCCACTCGTTTTTACTGCTAGAAGTTATGGGGACTTATCTTCCTGGCACTGGAATCATGAGCTGAGTACTTTGGTGTGGGGCTGGGATCCCTCACTCCTAAGATATCCCTCCTGATTTTTATCCACCATGCATGGGTATGAAACTCTGTTCCATGTCTCCTCATCTGTACCCTTTCTATCTGTCTGAATGAATATGACTTCTTTAATTCTCTCAAACTTCCATATAGCTTAATTTTCTGACAGTTCTGGGTGATATTTATCTTGTAATTTAGTTGTAACTTTTTCTGTGGCTTTGGGAGGTGGTGAGCTATGTGTACCTATGCCTCTATCTTTTTTTTTAAATTTTATTTTAATTGTTGTTCTTGTACACTTTTCTGTCTTTTACTCCCATCCCAGCCCACTGCCCCAGCCCTCCCCACCTCCCTCCTATTCCCCCCCTAGTTTTTGTCCATGTGTCCTTTATACTTGTTCCTGTAAACCCTTCCCCTTTTCCCCCTGAAATTCCCTCTCCTCTCCCCTCTGGTGAACTGGAAGTCTAAAATTTTAATATCTCCTTGAAAAGGAGTATCTTCTAGCAAAACATGAGTGACCAGAATTGACTTGAACTGTCTAAGAAAACATTGTTTAAGAACAACTCATTCCCCAAGATAGCATAGAATTATAAGTAAATTTCCTCAAATCTTTAAGGAACTCTTTCTCTATATGTTTTTTGAATTTTTAAATCCATATTTTATTTATTTTTAAATTCTTTATGACTATATATTAGCCCCTCCCCCGCCGCCACCTCACTCCACCCCCTTCCCTCTGGCAACCACCACACTGCTGTCTGTGTCCATGAGTTTCAGTTTCATACCTCACATATGAGTGAAACCGTATGTATGGTTCTTTTTCTGACTGACTTATTTCACTTAACATAATATTCTCCAGGTCCATCAGTGTTGTCACCAATGGCAGTATGTCATTTTTCTTATGGCTGAGTAGTATTCCGTAGTGTATATGTACCACATTTTCTTTATCAGATATTCTATCGAAGAGCCCTTTGGTTGCCTCCATGTCTTGGCCACTGTGAATAATGCTGCAGTAAACAAAGAGGTGCACATATTTTTTTTTAAATTTATTTTTAGAGTGAGGTAGGAAGGGAAGGAGAAAGAAAGGGAGAAAAATATCAGTGCATGGTTGCCTCTCATGTGCTCCCTACTGGAGACCTGGCCTACAACCTAGGCATGTGCCCTGCTTGGGAATTGAACCAGCAACCCTTTGGTTCACAGCTTGCACTCAATCCACTGAGCTTCACCAGCTAGGGTGGGTGCATATATCTTTGTAATACATGTTTTCCAGCTCTTCAGATAGATCCTTGGGAGACAATTTGCTGGGTCATATAATAACTCAGTTCTTAATTTTTTGAGGAACTGCCATACTGTTTTCCATAGTGACTGTATCAATCTATGTTTCCACCAGCAGTAAATGAGGGTTCCCTTTTCTCCACAACCTCTCTAACACTTGTTATCAGTTGTATTGTTAACAACAGCTGTTCTAACAGGAATGAGGTGGTATGTCATGGTAGTTTTGATTTGCATCTCCCTAATAGCTAGTAAAGTTGAACCTCTTTTCATATATATGTTCACCATTTGTATGTCTTTTTGAGAGAAGTGTCTGTTCAGGTTCTCTGTCCATTTTTCAGTTGGATTGTTTGTTTGGTGTTGATTTTATGAGTTCTTTATATATTTTATTTGTTATTTTGAAAAGTTTGGCAATTTTTTAAAAAGTTAAGCATATGGCCAAGGGATCTCACTGCTAGGTACCCACCCATGAGAAATAAAATCATATATCCACATAAAGATTTGTGCATAAAGGCTCATAGCAGTATTGTTTATTATAGCCTAAATCTGGAAACTAACCAAATCTCTGCCAACTGGTGAAGAAACAAATTATGGTATACCCATACAATGGAATACTACTCAACATAAAATGTAAGGAACTACTAATAAATACAACAACATGAATGAATCTCAAAATCATCACTCTGAGTTAAAATAGGCCAGCACACAAGAGAATATTACCAGTATGATTCCACATATATGAAATTCTAGAAGAGTCAGAACTTTCATCATTAGACAAAAAGCAAATCAGTGATTGCTATAGGTAAAAAAGAGTTAAGGACTGACTCTAAAAGGGCAAGAGAGAACTTTTTGGGTGAGGCAAAGTGTTCCAAAACTTCCTTGGGGTGGTGGGTACTTAACTGTGTATGTATAACTTGTAATGGCTCAGTTTTATTGTAAGTTATAGCTCAATGAAGTTGTTTAAAAATAAAGGTGGGTTCATTAGATCTGCAGGTTTACTAGCTGTGTGACAGTAACCAGTTTTCATTTTCTCACGTGCATGCTCATACACATTTTATTTTTAACGCAACCATTTCTTTATTGTATTGCAGTCATTGGGCTTACACATGATTCTTCTCACTAGAAAAAGAATCATGTAGTTATCAATACTGCTACTTGTTCTATCTCACAAGGTTGTTGTGAAATACCACACAAGATAACTATTGAGATGAGACAGTGCTTTGGCAACTCTAAAGTAGTATGATACAACTATATAGTTAGACTTCACACTTTTAAAAAACAGACATGAAAATGCTTTTTCACATGAATGACTTGAGACTCTTGAGAACTTGAGTATTCCAAAGTCAGTCTTTGCTCAGGAACAGAGAACCTATACAATGGTCACCTTTTTGACATCCTTCCTAAACCTATTTTCTACTGACTATTGATTTACTGGATGGCTCAGTGTAGTATTATCTAGGCTATATTTTCATTTTCTAAAAAGAAATACTAAAGAAATGTTTACAGAAAGTGATTAGATGAGGATGACAAGACATTTATTTCCTAGTAGAAAAGACCAAAACCTAGGAAACTGACTTTGAGCACTTTCCCAAGAGGATCACAACTGAGATTTTTCTTCCTCTAAAGTCAGTTAAATTTCTTTACATTTACTACTTCAGTTTCACATGTCTTACTGAATATAGGGCCCAGCAGAAGTAACGCCTGCTTAAGTGTGGTTGATAGGGTAATAATATGGGTGAAATAATTTATAGTTTTAATTTGAACATTTCACCTAAAATATCATACAGTGTACTTCAGTGTGAAGTTATGTTGCAGAACTACATGCTTATGATTTAGGAATAAAAGATTTTGTAATTAAAAAAGGGGTGTTATTTGTAGCAGACCTTGTATTTACTAATGTGTCCTGCATTAGCAAGAGTGAGAGAATGATTTTAATACCAAAACTTTTTAAACCAGTGTAGTAATCATTTCACAGTTTCACCTGTTGTAAAATTTAACAGATTCTTATTTTTTCTGACTACCACCGTACATCTGGGCTCTCCACTATCCTACCAGGTATGGTGATATTTGACATTTAGCCTAGCTATATAAATAGGCTTCTGCACTGCAACAAGTATGAAGGCTGTTTTGAAATACATAATCTCTTCTTCAAATGCAGTTTGGTGACTAAAGCTTACCTTGAATTCAGGTTTATATTACATCAAGTCTGACAATTTTAAAGTTTTTCTACCAGTAACAGGTACAGCAATAAAAAATGAACAAAGCCTGCAGTATTGCAAAATATTTTACTATCATTGTCAATTTTTAAGGACTCCCTTTACTAAAGGGGATGGTTCTGTGGTCAGTCTACCACCATGCTTCATTTGATTCGGTCCTGCTTCAGTCTGGTCAGTAGTAACGATAATCTCTTAGGGTTCACATTTGTCTTCGATAACATTGAGGCCACTGGGTCCTGTAACCGCATGCCTCCAGTTTTAGCTTCCAAGAAACCTGAACATGAAATCCAGGTCCTGCGCATCCTGACAGGTGTTCCTGACCTGTTCCTCTTGTGGAAGAGCTAGAACAGAGTAGGCGCCATGCTGGCCATAGCCAGGCTGGGGTTGCTTCTCAGGGCCCTTGCTAGGCCCCTGCTTCTAGAGCCATCCTGCCACCCATGGGCCCCCCAGTCATGTCAAGTTATCTACATATTTTAGATATTAAACCTTTGTTGGAACTGTTGTTTGCAAATATCATCTCCCTTTCTGTTGGTTGCCTCTTTGTTTTGTTGTTGGTTCCTTTTCCTGTGCAGAAGCTTTTTAGTTTGATATTCCATTCATTTATTTTTGCCTTTACTTCCCTTGCCTGTGGGGTTCTCTCTAATTTAAACTGTGTAAGGTTTAGAAAAATTGAAAAGGTTTACCTTTTATTTTTTGGCTGACTTGATTATACAGAAGAATAGTGTAAGTATAGAAAACTATAGCCCATTGAGGTGCCAAACCTCTTGAAAAAGCATTGACAAATCCTCTGTAGCGCTCTACTAAAAGAATGCACTGTCCTTATGAGGATTCATTTTGAGGATGCAAGAATGAGTCAACATTAGGAAATCATGGTAGGAATACATAAAATCCACATGATAACCTAGATTTCGGCTCCAAAAGAATTTAATAAAAATCTTACATCAATTCTCACTTTTTAAAAAACTGTTAGTGAAATAAGCAAAGAAATGAATGCTTCCTTTATAAAATGAAGAAAAATCAGAAGCAGGTACTTCATGGAGAAAATTTTGAGGCATTTGCATTAAAGTCAAGACTAAGACACGGCTGCACACTTCCACTACTAATACCCACATTGTTTTGGTGCTTCTGGCCAATGCACAAAAAGGAAGAATAGAAAAGGAAAAATGTGTACATATTTGAAAAGGAGGAAGAAAAAGATCTTGTAAATTTATAATATGAATTATATGCAATATATCTAGAATGTACAACATATCAACAGTAATGTTAACTATGTAATGGAAAATTGCAACACAAATGATAGAATAACTTGGAATGAATAAATATATCTAGGGATGTACAAAATATATAAGAAAAGAATATACAAACATAACAGAATATATACTATTTTTTGGAGAGAATATCTCAATATTTTGAAGGCATTATCTTAAAATTAATTTGTAAATTTCATTTAAGTCCACGAAATGTCTCAAATTTTTTTGGAGGGACTTGACAGATTGTTCTAAGTTCATATTGAAAAGTGCACATAGTTAATCTTTGAGAAGGACTTTTTTCATCAGTATTTAAAATCATGATACTGTTGCAGGAATATACAGAGTAATAAAACAGTATAGCAAGTGGTTCCAAAATGCCAGTCCATGCACTTGCCATATTAAAATCTCCTAGGGGACCTTTTTAACTATAGGTTCTGAGGTCCTGCTCCTGATTGCTCATGTTTGAGGTAGGTCCTAGGATCTGTACATTTCAGCATGTTTCTCAGGGGTCCTGATGTGCAGCCATATTGGGAACCTCTAATATATAGAGTGTCGTTTACAACAAGAACCAGAAACAAGGATATGAAATGTGAATTTAACTGAGGGGGTCCTTGGGATAAATGATTCTTTAAGGGTTGGAAGAATGGCTTTTACAACTATGAGGGAGTGAGGCAGAGGTATTTTAGGATATGAGGGTATGTACTATAGTGGAAAGGGTCAGCACTGCTGGGTCATAACCTCCAGGGATCATAGGATGGTAGTTGGTAATGTAGTAACCAGAATGACCTTCCAGATTGCAAAATCTTAGTTGACTTTGTTATATGTGTTGGTATCCTAGAAAGGATGATGTGACTTCTGGGTCATAAACGGTTACATTAGCCAAGCCTCTCTGCACTGTGACCGCATTTCCTTGCCTGCATCATAACATCTCCATGTTCCTGATGAGTGGTGGGGTCTTTCTTGAGATTACTAGATGGGGTGAATCTCCGAATATGATAAGAGGGTGAACTCTCTGTTGGCTAGGTTTGTCTTCAGGGATCTCATCTACTTTGATGGGATCCCTGGACTGGCCTCTGTCTCTTATAAACATGGTGACACATGGAGACAGTATGTCTTTTAGGAACCAGCATCAGCAGGTAAGGTGAATGCCCAGAAATAAATTCCACCTAGAAGATACAGGGATGATAAGAAATCTGATCCCATCAACTGCCACCCAACTTTAATAGGAAGTGGGTAAGCATTTCAATACAAATAGTGTGCAATGGTGTGTAATAATCACATTTATCATAAAGAAATGTAGGGTATTCACTATCATAAAATCACTTCTAGTTGAACTGAATGGGAATAGCCCGGGCCTATTTGTCTGGGGAGGCGAATGTTCAGTGCTCACTGACCTGAGGCCTGCTTCCCTTTACATGTGGAAGGCCACATGCAGCAGGCCCTCACAGAATGTGAAAGTGTCTCCTTGGGTGCTCCTGAGTAGAGATGATCTTCCTGCCTCATAACTTTGCATGCACGGCCATAGGAGAGCTAGTTTTCCCCATTCTCTCCTTTCTGGATTTTTTTTCCAGTTTTCTTCTTTTCAGAACTATGCTTTTTTGCATATGTTTTGTAATATAAAAGAGGAAGTATGAATCATAGCTAGTATAAAAAAGGTTTAAGTTACTAATTATTTTCTGTTCACTTCTTGATTTTTAAAGCAATATATTATGTGGCTTGTGTGGTTATATGTAGTTTACCAATTACAGTAAAATTCACTTTATGATTTCCCCCTGGTTATTTATTTTCAGTGAAGCACAACTGGAAGACCATGACAGAAGCTATTCAGAACTACATTGGCTCTCTAAATTGGAGCTACAGGCTGTCTTTGAGGGAGAAGGCTGTAGCCTATGTAAATTCCTATGGAGAATTTGTTGAGCATCATAAAATAAAGGTACTGTTTGAATATTTTGTCTTGTTCATTGTTTTCCTTTACTACTACTTGTACTCTCCTTGAACTAAAATTCCATGTCGCATGTTAAGGGTTATAGCTAGTGCATATTCGGCCATGCATGTACAAGTATTTCCTCCATTGTTTGTGGATTCCACATGTCTAGCTAAATTAAAGAAATTTCCTTTTAAAGAACTTTTTGAAGTTCTTTGAAGTTGCCTTTTGATTGCCATTTTAAAAGAGAAAATGTTTAAACCGTAAAAAAATCAAAATTTTAGTGTTAATTCTTTTAAAAAAATGAAACCTTAAATAGAATTTCAATATATATTATTCATAAAAGTATTAATAAAAGTAGCATCAGATTAGTGTATTTTCTAAGTTTATATTTATAATGTTTATGTATTATAAGAACAATATGGAAGGGAAATGAGACCATTTTGATGAACACAAAACTTTTTAATTGGAGTTTTGAAAAACAAGCAAATATCATCCTCAGGCACCTAGTTTATTTTTGTACTCTGTTTTTGTAGCATAGTGTGCAATAATCTTGATACAACTTGAGGTTATTTTATAGTCATTTCTTGTCTAGAAAGGTGTGAGGTGGTCAGTTTAAAGCTACCCCTTTACAGCCATACATGGGCTAATTTGACCTACATCATTCATATGAAACATACTAGAAATCCAAGTCAGTTTTAGTTCTCAAACTGTCATATATCTGGGATAGCTGGTTGAATAAGTGATCATTCCCAGCCTCCCCTGCCTCTCCTATGTCTCCTCATTTAGTGATACCAGCATCTCTCCAGTTATTCAAGCAAGAGACTTCAGGTTCTTTCCACTTCGCCCTCACAGCTTGGACTTGTTTGTCTGTCACAGGTTCCTGTCTCCAGGTTGCCCTTCCTCCATCCCACTGAAATCACCCCTTTGCTTAAATACTTTGTTTTTTGAACTTTTAAAATGTGAATGTATTTATTATTTACTTATATAATTGGAAATAAACAAACAATGAACAACCTTTCCTGATGCTCCATAGCCTGGATTTTTAGGATGGCATAGAAGGGTCTTTACTTTTGGCATTAATCTGTATGACTTCACCTCTGACACATAGCCTCCTGTCCTGTCACTTCTGGCCACTTTCTGTTCCCTGGAGGCCAGCCGCTTTCAGGCCTGCGTGCATTTTTATGTACTATTCTCTCTTTAGGTTTCCATTTCTCTAAAATCGTTGCACTTTTCTCATCTCCACTTGAAATGCCACCACCTTTAAACCACCCTTGCTATGGTCTTTTGGTTAATGTTTTGTGAAGACTTCTATTTCTATGATGATGCTCATCATACTGCATTATTATTTTGCATGTTTGTTCCTGTTTTGGGGAAGCTCCATAGAGGGTAGTAACTAGTTTGATCATGGTGACTGGTACTTTGTAGTGTTGGTTGAAAAGTGAAATTTACTTTTTTCTTTTTTTCAAGGCAACCAATAGAAAAGGACAGGAAACTTATTATACTGCTGCAAAATTTGTCATAGCAACAGGTGAAAGGCCACGGTATTTAGGAATCCAAGGAGATAAAGAATACTGTATTACTAGGTGAGATTAAATAGGCCATTTTAACTGTAAATCATATTATGTTTATGTGTTTCCTGTCTTGTTTCACAAAGATTTAAGTTGATAAATAAAGGTATGTACAATGCAAGAAGCTACATAGTTAACATAATGGAACAAAGAGTAAATGAAGTTAGGTAAATAATAAGGTCAAATTTACACACAAAAATGTGCTTTATGTTTCTAGATAATTGCTCTGGGACTTTGGCTCTAACCTTCCTGGAGGCTGAAGAGAAGAAGCAAATACAATTAGCTTTAGGTTTTAGTGTCTCATATAATAACAATGATCAGGAGAATCGTGGCTGGCCATTCATTCCTAAAGAGAACAATGTATAATGTAGTACAATGAATTGCAAGCTTTTTTTGACCAGATACACATTAAGAAATATATTTTTCATTGTGCTATTATTTAGGTGAACACACACACACACACCCCAAAACAAGATAATATTTCTTCTTATCATATATGTTAGTCTAATATTTTCTATTAAAAAAAATCTTTGCTTGTGCCCTAGCCAGTGTGGCTTGGTTGGTTAGAGCATTGTCCCATGCAACAAAAGGTTGTGGGTTTGATTCATGGTCAGGGCACATATGTAGGTTGCAGGTTCAGTTCCCAGATGGGGCATGTATGGGAGGCAACCACTCTGTTTCTCTCTCACATCAGTGTTTCTTCTCTCTCTCTCTTTCCGCCCCCCTTGCCTCCTCTCTCCCTCCCTCCCCATCTCCCCTTCCTCTCTCTCTAAAAGCAATAAAAAATGTCCTTGGGTGAGGATAAAAAATGTACACAAAACTGCTTGCAATCCACTAATTTGATTTTAAAAAAACTGAGGTCTACTTCTTCTTCCACAGAAGAAACTATTACAAACTTCGAAAGGCTATTTCTTTTAGTGTTTCTTCATTCAAGCCCCAAATTGTAATTCAGCCAACAAAAGACTATTGAAAACAGTAACTCATTTCATTTTTATTGCCTAGGTATTCTGTTTCTTATTTTTATTTTTCAGTGATGACCTTTTTCTTTGCCTTATTGCCCTGGCAAAACATTAATAATTGGTGCATCTTATGTGGCTCTGGAATGTGCAGGATTTCTTGCTGGTGTTGGCTTAGATGTCACAATTACGGTGCGTTCAATCCTTCTTCGTGGCTTTGATCAAGAAATGGCAGAGAAAGTGGGTTCCTACATGGAACAACATGGTGTTAAGTTCTTAAGGAAATTTATACCTGTGATGGTGAGTCTGAATGGTATTTGGAATTCCTTTTATTTTCTTTTTACTCTCTCTTTAGCCTTTTATTTTATCCCTCCTTCATTTCATTGAGTAAATTGGTCTGTACTCAGTAGGAAACCTTAAAGATAGTGTTCCCACCCCAAGTCTATAAAACTGGCCCCCATTTGTCCCTGTCTCCTCCTCTTCTGATAGGGTGGGGTCCTTGCTCCTCTCAGGCCAGATTCCCTCTTCTCTCACTGTTCCTCACCTTCTCTCACCTTTTCAGGGACTTCCCATCTTCAGGGTCTTCTTTCTCCTCTATCATGCCCTTCAGTGTCATTCATCTTTAAACAAATAACCCCTTCCATCCCTCTCTGCTTTTCTGGCTGAGTCCCCATTTTTCCTTTTCCCTTTAGGAAAAAACTACCCATGTTCTCATTTCTTACTTCATTTTCCACTGCCTCAGACTCTCAGCTGCTTCTTCCTTCCCTTCCACTCCTTTGAAACTGCTTGTCAGGTTCTGTTGTCAAAGCTGTTGGTTACATCTCTACCCTGGGTCTCTGGCATCAGTTGGTGAAATTGACATTCTTTCCACTTGAAACCCACTCCTTTCTCTACTTCTCTGGCCCCACAGCCTGTGGTTCCACTACACTCAACTTGTAAATATCAGAACACCTGGTCCCTCCTCCGTTTTCAGTTTTCTGCCCTTTATACCTAGGCAGTCTTCTTTGGGCAAGCATTTTGTTATCTTAATGCTAATGGCTCTGGGATATATATATATCCTGCTCAGGCATCTCTCCTGAACTCCACACTCATTTGGACAGCTGCTTACTAGATATCTCCACTTGAATTCCTCATAAGCATTTCAAATTTAACAAGACAAATATGAAACTCTTGATTTTCTGCCTATGTATATTCCCCCACTAATCTTTCTGTCCTGTGTAGTCACTAAATGATACTACAGTCCACACAATTTATTAAACCAACACCTTAGTAAGCATCCCTTCATTCTTCCTTTTATGCTACCTCCAACTAATCCATTGACTTAGTTCTACTTCCAAAATGTATCTTGTGACAGTCCTCTGTTCTCTGTCTCTCTCTGTTTAGTCCAAAAACCTAAATACGCACACACACACACATATTCATACTCACGTGCACATCCTAGGACCCATTAGTTTTCTGTTCCCTTTAGATAGAGTCATTACATTGTTTATCCTTACTAGGTTCAACAGTTGGAGAAAGGTACACCTGGAAGGCTGAAAGTAGTGGCTAAATCCACTGAAGGACCAGAAACTATTGAAGGAGTATATAACACAGTAAGTTTTTATCTTAGAAGCAAGAAGTGGTTGAACGCACTCAATAAGTTAGCACAGAAGATACTTATGGGAAAATTATACCAGGCTTAACTGTTTTTTGGATTTTTTGTAAGAGTGTAGTAAATGTGGAAGGTAGTTGGTTTGTTGACATTTATAACGGTACATGAAGGTTACCATGGTAAAATGCAAGTATATGTGTAACTGCACATAGAACAAAATCTAGAAGCAGATATACCTGACTGTTATTAGTACTTAGTTCATGGGCATTAGATATCTTATACATTTCTGCATTTAAATATTTTTGCAATAAATACTGAATCATTTTATATTTATATATTATGTATTTTTGTTTTTAAAATATATTTTGTATTTTCAAAAATATCTTTTGGAAATATATTTTTATCTAAAAAACAATATTTAAAATATTCAAATAGTGCATGGGCTGTTTTTGGATGGCAACAATTCTAATTTAAATTGCTGATATTTGGATGCCAATATTTCTTCGGTAAGCTGTAGTTTATACTTTTAACATAAATCATACATTTATGTTTTATATACTCTAAAACATGGATTTTTTTAGTTAAAAAGGGATGTAGAGAGTCTAGTCAAAAATATATTGACATAAAATTCATTTGATAATTTATCCTTAGATTAATTTGAATTTTTTTTGTACATATTCAAATTATTTGTGAATAACAACAGTTTTGTTTCTTCTTTTCTACTGTTTTCTTCATTACTTCTTTTTCTTGCATAAGTGTACTAGTTGGGACCTCCAGGAGAAACTATTTAACCAGAAATGGTGGTGGCAGCATTCTTGTCTTGTTCTCAATATTGAAGGAAAGTTTCCAGTGTTTCATTATTTAAGAATAATTTTTCTGAAAGGTTTTTATAGGTATTCTTAATCAAGTCAAATAAATTCTTATCTATTTTCTGTTTGCTAAGGGTTTTTGGTTATGTGGGGTTTTTTGTTTTTTAAAAATCATGAGTGTATGAGTTCAGTTGTAACAGTTCCTTTTGTAGCTGATGATAATCAAAATTTTTTTCTTTAATTTGTAAATATGTTGAATTACATTGCTCTCCTAATCTTCGATCAAATTTTTACTCCTGATAGAAACCTAACTTGGTAAAGGTCCTATTTATATATTGTTGGATTTGTTTATTTAGAATTTTTACATTATATTCATGAATCACATTGGCTTATAATTTCCTTTCACATATTGAACTCATCAGATTTTGTTATCAAGTTTATTCTAATGTAATGGGGTGCAGTGCAGGGGTCCCTCAAAATGGCAGAGCGTATTCCTGATGAACTTGGATTAGGGGAAGGGAGAAGTGGACAAAAGGCAGTTAAGGTACTTTGCATAACAATGACAACTTAATAGTTGTGCTGCCTCCCCGGGCAAAAGGTGTACATGACTTTAAGGGCCTATCCTGACTGGTGATATAGCCAGGGGTGGTGGATGCCCATCCCTGATGCCCCTCTGTCACAGGGAACTCTTGCACTGACTAAAGATGGTAGCTGAAAGAAGGTAAAAGAAAAAGGGGAACTGGCAAAAGTAGCACATCATAGGAGGGGCCAGATATGAGGTCATATAGGAGCTCTAGGTCCTTTAAATGAGGGCTGAAAGAGAGGAGGAAGAAGCTGTGCAGGAGGAAAGGGTGTAAAGAAAGAGTTGTTGGAGCTATGTGAGGACCTCCCTAACCAAGTACAGATTTGTGGGAGATACTTGGAGCTGAACTGAACTGTGACCAGGAATGCTGAGCTGCAGACTTCTGCTTCTCTGAAGTACATATGGAGAAGCCACTCTTTTGGGACATGTGCCCCCTGGACTCTACCATGATCCAGTGTAACATGGCATATGTTTCCCTGAACCACTACATGGAGGCTGAGAACAACATACCCCAGATCCTGAAGGAGAGAGAGCTTCTGCAAGAGGATGGCCACTCTGAAACCTAAAAGAGCACCTTCCAGAGAGGATGGAGACCCATTTGCACAGCTGGTTTAAGAACAGATAAGGATGTAGGGACTCCTGGCATGATTTTGGCTTATAGTCTGGTGGGGAACGAGTGAAGTTCTGGGTCTTGTGGGAGAACAAGGCTCTGAGCAGGAGTGCTCTCTACCCCCCAAGGTTGGAATCCTGTAAATAAAAACCTGTTTCCTTCAACACTAATTGTTGGGTCATGCATCAAGGTGCCATATGGTATAGTCAAGCCCCAGTTTGCTTGGTTACACTAACTCAGGAAAGGAGTTGGGAGTATATTTCCTCTTTTTCTTTCCTCTGGGAGCATTTATATAGTATTGGAACATTCTTTGTATATTTGATAGAATTCACTGCTGCGACCATCTGAGTCTAGGATTTTCTATGGTATTTCACTGATACATTTTTCTAACAGTCAAAGGACATTTAAGGCTTTCTATTTTTTCCTGAGCTATTGTAGATTAAAATATTTTTCTAGGAATTAGTCCATTTCATCTAAGTTGCCAAATATATTGGTATAAAGTTGTTCACAATATCTAAATTAGTAAATTATTTAATTTTGTAATGAGGTATAATTTACATGTAGTGAAATGCACAGGTCTTAGATGTATAGTTCAGTCAGTTTGACAAATGCACATGTTCATGTAATTCATACTCCTTTGAAGATAACAAAACACATCTGTGATTTCAATAAGTTCTTGTGTCTCTTCTCACTTCCTGACCCCAAGAAACCCTATTCTGATTCTGTCACCATAAACTAGTATTGCCTATTTAAGCATCACAGAAATGGAACCATATGGTAGGTACTCCTTGATATCTGGCTTCTTTTATTCAGAATAATGTTCTTAGGATTCATCTATGTTGTTGTGTCTATCAGTAGTTCTTTTTATTGTATGAATATACAGTTGTATGTATACCATAGTTTATTCATTTTCCTGTGGGTGGACGCTTAGGCTGTTACCAGCATGGGCTAATTGTGACTTAAACTCCTATGAAAATTTCAGGTATAAGGCCTTTTGTGGACATATAGTTCATTTCTCATGGGTGAATAAATACCTAAGGGTCAAACTACTTGGTCCTAGGATAGTTCCTATGTTTAATTTTTTGAGAAAATGCCAGATATCTTCTAAATGATTATATCATTTTATATTTCCACCAGCCATGCATGAGAGTTTTGGTTATTCCATTTCCTCACCAATATTTGGGGTTTGTTGGCTTTTCATTTTAGCCATTCTAATAAGTGTAATGCACAGGTGGCAAACCCAAGGCTGGTGGGCCAAGTCTGGCCCTCCACCTTGTTTTATCTGGCCTGGCACCTTGTTTGTACCTGGTGGGAGCACCGAGCTCTCGCTGACTGTTAAAGAGTAGTTACATTTATTCAGTCCTAAAATTACATTTGGCCCTTTGAAGGCAACTGTGAGGGTGATGTGGCCCCTGGTGAAAATGAGTTTGACACCCCTGATGTAGTGATATCTTACTATGGTTTTAAGTTGCATCTTCCTGATGACTAACAATATGGAACATATTTTTCTGTTTTAATGGTCATTTATATATTTTTCCTTATTAAGTGTCTGTTTGAGTCTTTGGCTTATTGCCTGTTGGGTTATTTGAAGTTTTGTTCTTGAATTTCAGAAGTTCTATATATATTTGGATATATTCCTTTCTTCATATATATGTATTATGAATATTTTCTTCCCATCTGTGACTTGCCTATTTATTTTTATGGCATCTCTTGATCAGCAGTAGTTTAAAAAAATTTTATGAAATCTAATGAATTAACTTTTTGTTTTATGGTTAACGCTTTCTCTGTGCTCTAAGAAATATTTGCTTATCTAAAGGTTATGAAGATATTCTATAGTTTTTGTGAAGCTTTATAATTTTATCTTTTATATTTAGGTTTGTAATCCATCTTTATTAATTTTTGTTTATGGCGTGGGGTAGGAATTGAGGTACTTTTTCTTCTATATGAGTTCCTAGTCCCATTTGTTGAAAAGACTTCTCTTTCTCCATTAAATTATTTTGGTGCCTTTGTTGAAATGATTTGACTGATTAGCCATCAGTATATTTCTGCACTCTTTCTTCCATTGATCATTTGTCTCACCACCTGGTTTTGATTATTGAAGCTTGACAGTAAATTTCAGGCCAGGTACATACAGTAAGTCCTCCAAAGGACCTTTGCTTAGGTTGTTTACATTTCCATATAAATTTTAAAAACAGCTTGCTATTAAAAAAAGAAACCTGTGAGTTTGCTGTCTTTTTACAGTCCTATTTTTTATCTTCTTTTTCTTAGATAAGTCCCTTTAACATTTCATATAATAAGGGCTTGGTGATGATGAACTCCTTTAACTTGATCTTATCTGAGAAGCGCTTTATCTTCCCTTCCATTCTTAATGACAGCTTTGCTGGATAGAGCAATTTTGGATGTAGGTCCTTGACTTTCATGACTTGGAATACTTCTTTCCAGCCCCTTCTTGCCTGTAAGGCCTCTTTTGAGAAATCAGCTGACAGGCTAACTCACAGATGTTAACAACCACACCTAAAACAAAAACAAACTAAGCCAACAACTAGAACAGGAACAGAAACACAGAAATGGAGATCACATGGAGGGTTAGCAACAGCGGAGTGGGAGGAGGAGAGAGGGTGAAAGGTACAGAGAATAAGTAGCATAGACGGTGGGTAGAAAATAGACGGGAGGGCAAGAATAGTGTGGGAAAAATAGAAGCTAAAAAACTTATAACACATGGACATGAGATAAGGGGGGGAAGTAGGGTGGAGGGGTTGTGCAGGGTGGAGGGGAATGATGGGGGAGAAATGGGACAACCGTAATAGCATAATCAATAGAATTTAATTTAAAAAAAAACCTTCCAGGATTTTGATTGGGATTATATTGATTACATAGATAAATTTGGAAGAACTGACATCTTAATGATATTAATATTTCCAGTACATGAACATCCTGTATCTTCCTTTTATTTATGTATTCTTTAGTTTCTCTCAGCAATATATTATCATTTTGCTCTAGAGGTCTTTAATGTATTTTGCTAAATTTATCTTTAATATTTTGTGTTTTTAAGCTATTGTAAATGGTATTTAAGATTTTTTAACTTTGAGTTAGTTTGGTAGTTTATATAAATACAAAGGATTTTTGTATATTGACCTTGTAGATGCTTAGGACTTATGTCTGCATATGAAGCCAGTTTTGTTTCTTCTTTTCAATCTACATCTTTTTATTCCTTTTTCCTGCTTGTTGCACTGGTTAAGACCTCTAGTACAGTGCTGAATAGAAATTATGAGTACGTATCTTCACCTTACTCTGATCTTAGGGGTCATCCTAGGCATTCAGTCTTTTATGACTGCTAGGGTGTAATCTGTACTGTTTTTTTACAGATGCCTTGCATCAGGTTGTGGAAGTTTTCTTTAATTCTTAGTGTGCTGAGGATTTAATTAGAATCCTCAAGGATGTTAAGTTCTGTCAAATACTTTTTCCATATCTTTTGGGATGATTATATTGGTTTCTCCTTTATTGTTAATATGATGAATTACATTGATTGGTGTTTGCATGTTAAACCAAATTTGTATTTTGGGGATAAACCTCACTTGGTCATGATCAGTTATCCTTTTATATATTGTTGTATTTGATTTGTTAAGATTTTGTTAAGGATTTTACATATATGTTCATGAAGATATAGGCTTATAATTGTATTTAAATACCCTTGTTTGAGTTTGGTGTCAGATGTTTATGCTGGCCTCATAAAAAGGAGTTGGGAAGGCTCCCTTCTCTTTTGCCTGGAAGAGTTTGTATACCATTAGTGTTATTTATTACTTATGTGTTGAATAGACTTTATAAGTAAAGTCATCTGGGTCTGGAGTTATTAATGGGAAGTTTATAAATTGTGAATTCAGTTTCCTCAATTAAACTGGGCGTATTAGTCAGTCAGGGCTGCCCTAACAAAATACTATGGACTAGGTTGCTTAACAAAGGAAATTTAGCTTCTCACAGTTCTGGAGGCCGGAAGTCTGAAATGAAGGCGTCAGCAGATTTAGTGTCTTCTGAGGCCTCTCTCCTTGGCTTGCAGATGGTTGGTTGCCTTCTCTCTATGTCCTCACATGATTGTTTGTCAGTCTGTGCTGTGTGTGTTCTACTATGGACATTAGTCATATTGGATTAGGGCCTAAATGGCCTCATTTTACTTTATCTCTTTAAAGGTCCTGTCTCTTAATACTTTCTGAGGTATTGACAGGACTTCAACATATGAATTTGGTAGTGGGGTACATAATTTCAGCACATAACATAGGGTCATGCAGATTTATATATAAGTTTGGTAAATTATGTCTTCAGGAATCTATTTCAGGAATATAACGTATAGCACGGTGACTACAGTTTATAATACTGTATTGTATGTTTGAAAGTTGCTAAAAGAGTACACCTTAAAAGTTCTCATCATAAGAAAAATTTTATAACTATGTGTAGTGACAGATGCTGACTAGACTTGTGGTGATCACTTTCAATATATACAAATAATGAATCGGTATGTTGTATACCTGAAACTAATATGTTGTATATCAATTACACCTCAATTAAAATGCATTTTGACAAAAAAATAAGGAATCTATTTCATCCAAGCTGTCAAATTCATTGGCATGGGGCATTTATAATAGTTATTAGTCTTTTATTGTCTAAAGGATCTATAGTGATGTTCCTGCTTTCATTCCTAATATTGATAATTTTGTGTTTTTGATCTCCCTCTGTAGGTTTTGTTAGCAATTGGTCGTGACTCCTCTACAAGGAAAATAGGCTTGGAGACCATTGGTGTCAAAATCAATGAGAAGTATGTACATGTGGGATCATGTTGATGCACAAAACACAATGTTTCTACAGATTACCTCTTAAAATTCTCATTTAATTACTAAGGTGCAAAATTTTATTGCTTTGAATTTATTTTAAGTAAGTACTGTCCCAGCTCTGTGTTATCAATTTTTTCATTAACAAGTAACTCTTTATTGTGTGCCTTAAAGAGCTCATGCATGATTTTAAAAAATAATTGAGGAAATGTATTCACCTACATCTGACTTAGAGTGAATTTTATGGCCTTGGTCAAGCAAGGAGAAAGATTTCAAAGCTCTTAAGTGCACCTGTGGGGGAAATCTGGGAATATCCTCAACATCCCAAAAATGAGCCTTGTTTTATCAACCAGCAAGGTGTTTTCTTTTGCAGCTACAGGAACTTTTGCTATTGTAAACCATTGGTCTTACAGATAGTTAATGGCCTGAGGTGCATGAATTCTTAGAGCAAGGTCATATCTCTTTGTATTTAGTTCTCTTGGAACAGTATTAGTTATCCAGCAGTATAGAGTTAATCATAATATATTTTTTCCCATTCAAAATTTCATAGGAGTGGCAAGATTCCAGTAAATGATGTGGAACAGACCAATGTGCCATATGTTTATGCTATTGGGGATATTCTGGAAGATAAACTTCAGCTCACTCCTGTTGCCATACAGGCAGGCAAGCTGTTGGCTCGAAGACTTTTTGGTGGTCATTTAGAAAAGGTGTGTTTCTTACTGTTGTTTTTGAGATAATATCTAGATAAAATTATGACTTAAAAAACAGTACAAATAAAAATTGTGTGTTTGTTTTCTAAGTAAAGGGCTTTTCACAGATAAGTCATTTGCAGTTGACTTATTTACTAATGGTTTTCAAAAATATTTTTTAATATATGCCATGTGTAAGGTGTTTTGCTGGATAATATACAAAGTACTGTCATGGTTCCAGCACCAAGGGGCTTGCTAGGTAGGTGGGGGTCATGAGTAAAAAGAGGAGCAGTTAATTCTTATTGAAGGGATAACAAGGGGCCTCCCAGGTTGTCAGTTGCACTAGCACAGATTAGGAGGGGATCAGGATGCTGGCCCTGGCTTAAATGCCTGTTAGTGTGTGAAGTTGGTCAAGTCATTTCATTTCTCTTCACTTCAGTTTCACCATCTGCAAAGCTGATGGTGTGAATCAGGTGAGTTCTGCAGTCTCCTTTACCTTTCATAGTCTTTGATCAAAGATTTGGGATGGGCTTTGTAGAATGAGTAATTTAAAACTGAGGAAGCAAAGGGCTCTTTTGATAAGTAGATCATTCAAAAGCCCAGAGCTCTGGGGGGGTTCATGCTCTGTTCCATCAGGAGCACTGTGGATGTGTGGAGGTGTTAGCAGATGAAAGATTGACTTGTTAAGTGGTTTTACTGGGTGGGTATAAGGAATGCTAGCTCTTCTGTTACACACAAAGGAAGAATTGTCTCATCCACAATGCTTAATAACATTTTGAGGAGTACACAGGCAGAGCAATTTGTGATAGAGGAGAATAATTGGAAATGAGGCTGGAAAATTGATTTGGCACCAGATCATCAGAAATCTATGATGCCACAGTAAAGAATCAGTAGGGCCCTGTCTAGGTATTGGGAGCTGTTGAAGATCTTCATTTTTAACTTTTCATTTAGAAAGATGGCAAACCTCAGAACGAATAGTAACAATCACCCATATTACCCTTTTCACTCAGATTTCCCAGTTACTAACATTTTGCCATTTTGGCTCTCTCTGCATGTACATTTTTTCCTGCTAAGCTATTTGAAATAAGTGGCAGACATTAATGATGTTTTGCTCCTAAATACTTCAGCATGTATCTCCTAAGAATAAGGATATTAAACTATATAACCACAATTCTAGTACTGTAGCTGAGAATTCAACAAATATGCAGTAATATTATATTTCTTTAGTTGTTCATTAGTATGTATGCACATGTTTTGATTCACACAGTATCTGGCTCTTTTGACTCCTAAGTCTCCTGTAATCTGCCAGCCCTCTGCCTTGATTTACCTGTTTGTTTGCTTGTTTTACTTTTCATGACTTTGATTTTTGATGACTCCAGCCTACTTTTTTTTTGTAGAATATCTCACATTCTGAATTTCTCTGATGGTTTTTGTGGGATTAGGTTCAGGCAAAAAGTTTGGGGTATGTATTCTTTACAAGGTATGCTGTATGCTGCTCATTTTATCAGTCCAGTTACCTTGTAAAGTTGTGAACAAGGACCTAGTACACATATGGAGCTGTTGGTGGATGAGGGGCAGCTGGGGATGTGGTACTGCTGGCATGAATGGGTGGGGCCAGGAATGATAAATGTACAAAGAAGAATTATCCTGTCCCAAGTGCAATAGCATTTTGAGGTGTATGGAAGCAGAGTAGTTCCTAATGCTTTAAGAAATTAGTCATGGTGGCCATGGGGTAAAGAGATTAGAAGTGGACCAGTGTGTATGCAAAAAGAGAGTGATTAAAAGTCTAGGACTGAAAGGAAGGCTATAGGTAGAGCAAGATAAAGTCCAGTTCAAGTGGAAGAAATAGTGTAAGATGTGGAGACAGTGTTTTAGATGAAAGGAAGAAAGTTGAGGAATTGCCTGTTGATTTCTCTGTTGATATGAGACAGGAGATAGAGTCCTTTGTTGAGCCATGGGATATGGGAGCAGCTGCTGGTCACCAACTAGAGTGATGAGCATTCGATGGCTTAAGAGAAGTCATAAAACTAGGCACCTGGTTATGTGATTTTTCTCTAGCCATATTGGAATAAACACAAATGTTTCATGATTAGCAGTTAGCAAATGTGAAATGCGATTGAGCATATTTTAGTTAAAGACTCTAGGCTGACGCATATTGTACACAAATCAGCTCTTTAGTGCAACATACCTGGTGTTTTGAGGTGTTTTTCTTTTGTGTAAAATAGAAAATCACTCAAACTAGGCAAATTAGGGAAGTTTCTTATAAGGACCACATGGATGAGTAGTCAAGTCACACAGTGACTTAGAACAAAGACTGTGCTAGTACTGGGTCTCACTGCAGTTAAAGCAGGGCTGGGTCTGGGTGTCACGGCTGCTCTGGGGCCCTAGCACACAGAAGTGGGCTTCACAGGGTGCCCTTCTGTTAGCCTAACTTGGCCACAATTCTGTTTTTTCTTTCACACTACCATTTGAGGGATCATTCCTTTGCTCCTAGTTTATTTTCCTGCAAAAGAAACACTTTGGTGAAGCTCACCTTTCTCTGCATAGGTTTCTGGTCAGCTTATGGATTACCTTTCTTTGGGGATGTCATCCCTGACCTAATAACCTATAACTTGTTGGCAGGGATTTGGGGGACATGCAGTGCTCTAGGCATTGCAGCCCCTTGAGAGGGGCTGTGGATGCACAGGGACAGTGACCGTCATCCCTGGTTATACCTTCCATTCTTTCTCCCTGCACACCACTTTCTTTCCACACACACAGTTTTAATGATGCCTCCTCCAATGTGTTCTAACTCTGCTTCACACAGTCACAAACACTTTTTCCTCCAGGCAAGGATGCCGCTTGAACTTGGCATTCACGCTTGCTTTCCCACAAGCAAATGAAGCAGTGGGGCTTCTGGAAGATCATGTGTAGGGTTCAGAGTCTGCAGTATGGTTGTGCTATCCTCTTATGCTGTGTCTCAGTCAGATCAAGGTTCTGAAGGGGTTCCGTCATAACCATGGGATTCATGCAATCCCAGCCTCCAAGTACACATGTGTATACCATCTTCCCTTGGTGATCCAGGGAAGTCAATCAGACCCGCACTATTATATTAATCTGTTTCCTTGCTTATCCTCTCAGTGACACTGTTAAATAAAATGGTCAAGAGTGGTCTAGGCTTCAAGTGAAATAGTGTAATTCTCCATTACCTAGTGGAGGTGCTCTAGGTAAGCAGGGCCCAGAAATTGTGAGAATGGAAAAATTTTTTTGAAAGTATCTTATGAGCATCAAAGTACACCCATCTTCTCCTCTACTGAGTGATTTTCAGATCAGAAGTCTGAGGTTGGGGCTCTGGTAGAGCCAGTCCTGTTCATTCATCACTGGCCAGTGCATGGTCTCTGCCCTGGAGTTGGGCTCATCCCATCTCCTTTAGTGTAATTTACAATTCCCTGAAATGATGATATGTAAGAATCATTTACATTGAACTGGACTTACTTGTTTTCCTTTTGTTAATGTATGTGATAGAAGTTTTTGTTGTAAACAAAGTGTCACAAAATAAGAGCATATAATTTCTTTATCTTTCAGTGTGATTATATAAATGTTCCAACTACAGTGTTTACTCCTCTCGAATATGGCTGCTGTGGATTATCTGAAGAGAAAGCTATTGAAGTATATAAAAAAGAGAATCTAGAAGTAAGACTATATTTGGTTTACTTTTTAAGAATCTCTCTTTTAATCAACTGTCTTCCTAATCACTTTTTATGTTGTCATTTTGCAAGTTATTATAATGGTTATATTGTAGGAAATCATCCTATTTTAGGAAAATTAGAAACTAAATACAGTGGTATCTTGGTACTCATCATTAATTCATTCCAGAACTCATGACAAGTGCCAAAATCAATCAGACAATGAAGTATTTTCTCATTTGGGGCAGTGTTGTTACTCATACAAGTTCTACCAAGTGCGTTGAGTCCTGAGCAAGCACTGAGTGCTGAGACATTGTCAAAATGCAGTGAGTACAGAGTTTGATAAGTTCTGAAGCCAATAAGTACTGAGGTATGACTGTAATTTACACCTCATCTCTCCTGTAAACTAATAATAACATACATGGGGAAAGAGAGTTGTATAATGTATGCATTAGGACTTTTGAATTACAAATAGCAAATACCTACTTCAGTAAGCTTACATAAGGAAGCACATGTTATTATAAATTCTTTTAGGACTACAGGAATGTATCAGGGCCTTAGGAGGGGATAAGAACCAGGAATTGGAAGATCCTCTCACCTCTTCCTTTTACTTGCCTGGGGCTTATGTATTTGTTTGTGTGTGTACATGCAATTTATTCTTATGTTCCTACAGATAGACTTTTTTGTCCCTAGAATGCACATAGCAGCCAAAATATGGCCTTTGTTTTGCTACCAAGTTTACTGTTAGTTCTGGTCTTAAGAGGAATTGATTGACTTACTATTTCTTAGTCTCAATTGTAAATTATGGGAGAGGACCTTTGACAGGTCTGTTGGGTCTGCCATCCAACCACTTCCTTTTGGCATGACGGTAGCCAGACTCATGGAGTGTCAACATGGCTCTGGGAACCTACACTATCATTGAACTTTAGGTGGGGAAGATGAGCAGTTTCCCAGGGTTGTCATGGGCTATGGGCCATTCAGACGCTGACAAAGATGCCCTTCACACATTTATTTCAGCTTCCCTTTCACCACTGCTCCATTTAATCACAACAACCTTATAAATATTTTCTTACATTTTGGTGGGTGGTTTGAGTATAATCTTTCCTGCACATCCTCCCAACATAGAAGGGATAGGGAGAAATGAAAAGAGCCAGAGGATTATTTCTACTTGAGGTTTTAGGCAAAAGATAATTGAAATTTCAGTTCTCTTCTTTAAATTACATTTTAATTTATTACTGGAAATTTCTTTAAACCATAGCACTGATATTCCCTAAGTAAAAAAAAAAACTAATGAGTTACTGAAACACTTAACATATATTTCTGGTATTGGGAAAATGTATGATTAAAACTTTATAATGTCATTTTAGCTGGTAGCTTTCAGTGAGATATTTACGTTTTAGAGGATGTTATTTGATCAGTGTTTATAATTAACTCCTTGTGACCATGAGCCACCCTTTCTGCAATGGTGAATTTTCACTTGGGTGCTGGAAAGTTGATGGTAATGATTACAGATTTAACACTTAGTTGTAAAACTTTTTGAAATCAAAAAACTTTTAGAATCAAAATACAGAGGCAAGAAGACTGTAGAAGGCCATATCCTATTTAAAGGAATATTTTTATAGGAAAATAGTTTCCCAAGTTTGTGGGATTTCTTTAAGGTATTCATTCTAAGGTTCACTGCACATCAACTCACCTACTTACTTTCTTTATTCCTTTTTTCTTTCTTTATTTCATTTGACAAGACTGAAAATTTAATGTATTGGTGTTTTTTAAATTCCTATTATAAAGAAATTGGAGGAAGACTCAAAAATACCTATATGATATTTTTTATGTAAGGAAATCAAGGTAAAAAAAGAGAATGAGGATAGAAAAAATAAGATAGTTAGAGGAAAGGTTAATTTGTTGGTTCACAAAATTAATGCTATGAAGTCTATAAGACTTTAGGCATAAGTTGAAAAATGAATTTAACTCTAAGCTCCCTACTTCATGACTAGAAGAAGGAGAATTGGGAGGTATTTCTTCACGTTCTTATAAAAGGGGCATTGAAACATGATGAATGATATGCTTAAAATATCTTATTAGTAAATACAATAATGGATTTACAGAGTGTTTCTTACTAGATTCAAAACTACAATCCCAAGGCATAATGCCAAAGGACAGTATATTGAAAAATTAATTTCTATTGATGTGGACACTGGTTTAAAAAATAATAAAAGGGCATCAACAAGAGAAAAAAAAGTAATTCCTAAAGGGGACAAAATAGGGCTATGCTCTCTGGTGGCCTGGCCCAATACAAAATTTTATAGTACATGTACACCTCAGAGATACTGAAAATTCTTTTCCAGACCACCTCAATAAAGAGAGTATCACAGCAAAGTGAGTCACACAAATGTTTTGGTTTCCCACTGCTTATAAAGGTTATTGTTACACTATACTATAGTCTACTGAATGTTCAGTAGCATTTGTATCTTAGGGAATAGGGAGGCCTAAGAAGAGGGAGAGAATGGGGGAACACTTGCTTAGTAGAGAATTGAGAACACACACATTTATCAATTATATTTGCCATCTTATATGGGTGTGGTTTATGGTGCTCCAAAACAATAAGTATAACACTGAAAATCACTGGTCAGGACTTCCAGTCAAGATACAGGCATAGATAAACACAACTCACCTCCTTGCACAACCACAGCAAAAATTACAACTAAACTACAAAACAACTATTACTCAGAACTGTCAGAAAGTCGAGCTATATAAAAGTCCAACAACAAGAAGGAATTAAAAAAGTCACATTCATTCAAATAGGTAGGAAGGACAGAGATGCAGGATAGAACAGTTTCACACCCATGTGTGGTGAATAAAATTGGGAGGGATATCCTGGGAGCAAGGGATCTCAACCCACACTAGACCACCCAGCCAGGGTTCCAGTTCCAGGAATATAAGTCCCCATAACTTCTGGCTGTAAAAGCCAGTGGGGATTGGGCAGTGGAAGAAACTGCAGGGGTCTCAGGCATGTCCTGTTAAAGAGCCCACAACAGACTTAAGACTTAGACTCACTCCCTCTGGGCTCCCGCACCAGAGCAGCAGTATGAAGAGCATCAGTGGCATATAGGGAGGAACTGAAATGTCTGGCATCAGGGCAAGTGCCAAGGGATAGCTTCCTGCTGGACAAACTAGAGGCCAGGCAGTGGCCACTGTCCCTTTTCTGAGCCCTCCCCAACATGGCCACAGAGCAGCAACACCATATCTGAGACTATCAACCTAGTTCACATAGGTTGCTCTGCCCTGGTGATCACCTAAGGCACAGGTGGCAAACACAAGGCCCATGGGCCAAATCTGGCCCTTCTCTTTGTTTTATCTGGCCAGGCGCCTTGTTTCTACCCAGCAGCAGCGCTGAGCTCCTTGCCCCTAGTTAAGGCATAGTTACATTTATACAGTCCTAAAATTATATTTGGCCCATTGAAGACAACATTGAGGCTGACATGGCCCCTGGTGAAAATGAGTTTGACACCCCTGACCTAAGGCTCTGCCCCATCCAACTTACAGGTGCCCTTTTCTACATTAGGCCACACTACTAAGATGGAGTCAAAGCAGCTCTCCCTAATAATAGAAATAAATACAAGGAGGCTGCCAAAATGAGGAGACAAAGAAATATGACCCAAATAAAAGAACAGAACAAAACTCCAGAAAAAAAAAAAGCTAAACAAAATAGAGATAAGCAATCTATCAGATCCAGAGTTCAAAACACTGGTTATTAGGATACTCAAGGAACTCACTGGGTACTTCAACAGCATAAAAATGATCCAATCAGAAAAGATGGTTACACTAAGTGAAATAAAAATTAATGGAGAATCGACAGTCCAGTGGATGAGGTAGAGAATCAAAACAGTGATTTGGAACATAAGGAAGAAAAAAACATTTGGTCAGAACAGCAAGAAGACAAAAAAATACAAAAAATGAGATAGGGTAAGACAAAAAAATACAAAAAGATGTCCCTCTGGGATATCTTCAAACATACCAACATTTGAACCATAGCGATACCAGAATTAGAAGACAAAGAACAATAAATTGAAAACTTACTTGAAAAAATGATGAAAGAAAATTTCCCAATTTGGTGAAGGAGATAGACGTACAAATCCAGGAAGCACAGAGAGTTCCAAATAAGTTCACCCAAAAGAGGACTACACCAAGACTTACCATAATTAAAATGCCAAAGGTTAGCCCTAGCTGGTGTGGTTCAGTGGATTGAGTACCAGCCTGCAAACTGGAGGGTTACCAGTTTGATTCCCAGTCAGGATGCATGCCTGGGTTGTCAGCCAGTTCCCCAGTTGCGGACACATGAGAGGCAACCATACATTGATGTTTCTCTCCCTCTCTTTCTCCCTCCCTTCCCATCTCTAAACATAAATTAAAAAAAAAATGCCAAGGTTAAAAATAAAGAGAGAATCTTAAAAACAGCAAGAAAAAGCAGATAGTTACCTACAAAGGAATTCCCCTAAGACTGTCAGCTGATTTCTCAAAAGAAACTTTGCAGACTAGAAGGGACTGGCAAGAAGTATTCAAAGTAATGAAAAGCAAGGACCTACAACCTGGATTACTCTATCCAGCAAAGCCATCATTTATAATCAGACAAGATCGGACGCATTCAGGGTGGTATGGCCGTACACTACCATCATTTATAATGCAAGAACAGATAAATACTTCCCAGACAAGGTAAAGCTAAAGTTCATCATTTATTATATGAAATGCTAAAGAGACTTATTTAAGAAAAAGAAGATCAAAACTATGAATATTAAAATGGCAATAAATTAACAACTATCAACAACTGAATCTAAAAAACAAACTAAGTAAACAAGCAGAACAGAATCATAATTATGGAGATCATGTGGATGGTTACCAGTTGGGAAGGAGAAGGGGGAGATTGGGGGGAAAGTCCAGGGATTAAGTACGGGTAGGAACAGAATAGGCAGGGGGATTTTAAAAACAGTATAGGAAATGGAGAAGCCAAAGAAATTTTATGCATGACCCATGGACATGAACTAAGTGGGGGCTATTGCTGGAGGGAGTGACAGGTGCTGGGTGGAGGACGGCAAAGTGGAAAAAATTGGGACAACTGTAATAGCATAATCAATAAAATGCATTTAAAAATTAAAAATAAAATATTTTTAAAAGATCACCATTCACATATCGCCATAACAAATATAATAATAATGAAAAAGTTTGAAATATTGCAAGAATTTTCAAAATATGACAAAGTGAGCAAATGCTATTGGGAAAATGGCACCAATAGACTTGCTCACACAGGCTTGCCACAAACCTTCAAGTGAAAAAATTCAAATCTGCAAAACACAATAAAGCACAATAAAATGAGGTATGCCTGTACAGTAGAGAAAAATCATCTTGCCGCCACTTCCCAGTGTCACAAAAGAGTGTCTTATCACATACTCCTAGCTCAGGAAATTTGAAGTACCATTTCTACTGAAAGCATATCACTTTCACACCATTGTAAAGTTGGAAAAATCATAAGTTGAACTATTGGAAGTTGGGAACCATGTGTAGTTTCGAACACATTTTTTTATGCTGGCACCAAACATTAATCCATTACCTTCTTTTTGGAGAGATTAGGAGGAACAGCACTGGGAAAATATAGCTGCTGTGAGCAGGATGGGGGTCATGTTGTGTTTTGCTCTGGGTCTTTTGAGTGAGCCTGATTGAGGAGCATTAGCTGTGTGCTTGGAGTGCTGGAGTGATGGCTTTCAAGTAGCATAGGTAATGTTCTTAATATCATTTAATGGAATTGAAGTGTCTTATCTCGTCTGCTTTTCTTAGATTTGGTTTGAAAATGACCTTGTAGGCAGGTTGTAAACTTGTTAAAGGCAGGGTCTAAGTCTTTATTTACCTTTTCAGCCCACACAGCCTAGTGCATTGTCTTGAATAGTATTATTCTATAAATATTTGAAAATTGAATTTAGTTAACAGGAGATTTTTTTTCTGGACTAACAATAGAGCAAAACAAAGGTCAACATGCTTGTGCAACTTGCATTATAAGAGCTCTGGCCCAGATGCTCCAATCAGATACATAAAGTTGGAATCATGGAACTTTAAACTTCTGAAAGCTATTATAGAGATTATTATGTTTATATAACTAAAGATCATATCAAGGAGTGATTTTCTTATATGCCATTCTTGGCCTCTTTCTTTTTCTTCTTGTTTTCCAGGTATATCAAACTTTGTTCTGGCCTCTTGAATGGACAGTAGCTGGCAGAGACAACAGTACTTGTTATGCAAAGATAATTTGCAATAAATTTGACAATGTATGTAATATGATTGGAAGCTGAAATGCTATAATTTTTAAATGTAGCTTTTATTCTAGTATTTGGATTTTTATAATTTCTTTAAAGGTAGTTTTCAGGGAAGGCACAAATCCTTCAAATTATTACCCAGTTAATATGTTTACAGAGGTTGAACAAATGATATAGATTATAACTGAGGCTTACCAATACCTTTTCAAAGTAATCATTCAAAGTTGTCTCTTCCCAAACCTATCAAACTCAGCAGTTTAGAAGTAGATCACCTGTGAAAATTTTTATTCATCAACTATTAAAATGTAAGGTGTATGTTTATGTGCATTTTGTAAAGTGAATGTGAAAAAGCCTTTATAAGGAGATGCTTACACAAAGTGAAAACTAGTTAATTAACTAATTCCTAATGAAGCCTTTCATTAAAGAAGAATCAGTGAGGTAGAGAACCCATTGTTGGAGGCCTCTGCCTTCCCTGTTGTTGAGGTGAGCATGAGACTGTTAACAGATACCCTGATTATCAGAGTTTAAAGCACTGTTTATTTAGGACTTGTTTTATAAAGAACACTGAGGATAGGAAGCAGTGTAAGCACTTAATTCCTCCCTTTTTAAGAGTTTATAAATTATCTGGAGAGATAAAACATAGGATTAGATACATATGAACAGCAACATCTGATATTTATATAAAGTATACAGAGTAATCTGAAGTTACTCTCATGAAATTGTAGGTGCCTTCCCAAAGGGAGCAGGCAGAGACTATGCACTGAGGCCTCTGAAAGTGAGTGGGAGTGGGGTTTGATTGAGCTGCTGCTGAAACCAAGATTCTCAGCCTTCATATTATTTCTGACCTCTTGACAGAGTCGTTGACTATGGCTGTCAGTGCTGAGGTGGAATTTTCATGTCTGTTTAACCTTCTTTTTGAACCCCATCTCTGTCCCTTGCCACTCCCTCTGCTCACACTCAGCTGCCTCCTTGATCTCCGTTTGCCTCCGCACAACTGTCCTCAATAGAGCTTATTACTTTCTTTTACTCCTGTACGAATTTCTGTTTCTAGAGGACCATCCTACTACTATGTATTTTACTGTAGCTCTGTGGTAAAAGCTGTGAATGAGCTTACCCTCTCCCAGAATCTGCCTTCATTTTCATTTTTAAATGGGGATTTTCATCAAATGTTTTTACTGTCTGGTCTGCCTGCCTTTCCCAGTTTGCTATATGTACGATGTAACACCTTAGAGATTCCAATTCAGTCTACTGTGGGGCCCTGGGAACTGCATTTCTCATCCAGAGACCCTGTGGCCTGTGACTAGACTACCCTTCAAGAAACACTGCTTCCAGAGCTCTCCATTTTGAGCACCCATTGGTAGATGTGTGTGAGTTGGCTGCTTTGAACCATTGCTTTTCCTCTAGAATGTGAGGAGGCAAAGATTTCTGCCAGCCCCAAGACCTCTGCTGCCCTTTCTATCTGTTGTATATTTACTATTGAAGATTGAAACAAAGACTAGAGTCTGATGAAAAAAAAAAAACTGACAAAAGGACAGCCTAAATGCATTGTACTTTGGAAATTCACCATGAATCTCTCTGTCTCAGTGGTCTACTCATCACTTGGGCCTTGCACCTCACCTTCTACTCCTTGATCTTCCCTTAGTTGTTAGGAGTCAGGCAACTTGCTTCTTGGGTTGGGAATCACTGCAATGCCAGTGAAACCTGCTGCATTAGAATCATTCCATTGTTGGACTTTAATTCAGATTTGTATGTTGTTTAGCACTATCTCAACATAATTCAGAAATTTCTACCATCCCTACTAATGAGCTCCTTTATGCAGTGGGTAAAGTTTGCTTATTTTCAGTAAATTTGAGTGCGTATTACTCTGGATATGCATTATTGACTCATTTAACAGATTCTTAACAGTGGCTCAGTTTCATGGTAATGTTATCTGCTGAGTTCAACGTTGGTTCTTTTTCTGTAGTAGATGTTGTCAGTGTGAACTGTGAACTTGCAATGATTCCATTCCTATCCAGACCGTTAACCTACTGGGCTTCCCTTTGTTTTGATTCTGTATTAAAGAATCGGGTGATAGGATTTCATCTTCTTGGACCCAATGCCGGTGAAGTTATCCAAGGATTTGCAGCTGCAATGAAATGTGGGCTCATGAAGCAGCTACTTGATGACACTATTGGAATTCACCCTACATGTGGTGAGGTACATACAGAAATGAGAGGTTTTTTTAGTTGACTTCAATTGGTGTAGTTTGAAAAACTATTATGAAGCACATTGTCAGAAAGTTTTTGTATTGGTAATTACTTTGCATATTTTAAAGGAGAACAGATGTAATATTCAGAAGGTGTTTTCTTAAAGCAATACTGAAATCATTGTTGCCAAAATACAAATTTGTTTTCTTCCTTTCTTACAGGTATTTACCACTTTGGAAATCACAAAGTCATCAGGACTAGACATCTCCCGGGAAGGCTGCTGAGGCTAGACCTGCTACTGTCTAGTCTCCCTTGTCAATGGACATTTCTTCACATGATTAGAATCATGTGCTCTCAGATCACATGAGTCTGTGATTAGGGCACGTGCTCTCATGCACAGGGCCCACTACAGGGCTTTCATCACAGCACACAGATGAGAATGTAGACAAGGAAGCAGGCAGCAGTGCATATCTGCTCAACAGTCTCAGCTGACCTAGGAGAGGCAGTTACACTGCTTCCTTGACGTCTTACTCAGAACCCCTTATGAAATGAGCTAAGACCAATGCTCTACCAAGTCAGAACTGAGCTTTCCTCTGAAAGACCTTTTAATCACATGACTAATCCAAGTTAACTCTTCTGTTTCCTAGGGTTTTTGATCCCCTTCGTTTGTTCCTATGAAAATATTTTCTCAGCTATAAAACTATAAAATAGTGATCTTCTAATGTGTGAGTGTAGAAGGCACACATGGTCTCTGGTGAGTGGTGTCTGTGGAAATGTCCTGAAGTAGCTGACTGCAGAGGACTGGAGTGCATTAGTAGAAACTTACACACACTAAATATAGTTTAGTTAGTTAGCTGTTTTCTCCTTTGATTACATTTTTACCTACTGCCTCATGCTTCACTCTCTCCTGATTTCCTGATGGTAACTACCTTGAAGTCAGTCATTCTCCTCTTAGTGTCTCTAAACTGAACAGAGTATCTTAGGTCAGAGAGAAATGCTTGCATTTTTTTCATGTTGATCTTATGATAATATAAAAGGTTTTCAATACTTTATTACTTGAGCTGTATTTAAAACTCCAAAATGACTCAGTCTACAATCTAATTATAGCCAAGTTCAGTAAATGAACAGGTGATACTACAGTATTCCATTTGAATTTATATATACCCGTCAGCATCTAAAAGGGTCTTGCAATGGGGAGGCCTATCTAAGGAGACCCAAAGAATTTGTAATCACTCTGTAAATCATAGATCATTGGAAAGGGTACTTATCTTTCCTTAGCAAGGGGAGAAAAGGCTTGGATATAAATCTGTCTGTAACTGTCTCCCTCATACCCTTTCCCCTACTCCCTGCACCCCTGCCCCAACTTTATCTCTTTCTCCACTTTTCTTTTTTCTCCTCTCCTGGAGTAAAGGTGGGCTTTATACAATGGTGAGAGATCTGTTTTATCTGGAAGATAAGCTTTATATGTATCTAATAACATAATAGATGCATACAGATCAGTAGGGAAATATTAACATCCTACATTATAGTAGAGATTTTAATATACCTCACCAATTTATTAGATAAAAGAAAAAATATCAGTAAAGGTACAGATTTGGATAGCACACTTAAGCTCAGTTTAATGAACTTATGAAGAAGATTTTAACATAAATACTCATTTCAAGCACACATTGAATATTTATGAAATTTGCCAAGTGCTAGCTCAACAAATTTCAAAAGACTAGTATCATATAGAGATGAGACAAAAGGATTTTAGCTGTGAGACTAACACTAAAAACCCACAGATCTTAAAATCCATGCAGTATGGTGGAAAATGGAATATAGAGAGAGGTATTGTGAGGTGAGCAAGGGGTTAATGTGAGATCAAGCTAAAAGAGCTAGGTTAGAGTCAGGAATCATTCACAAGAAGAAGGAAATTGTGGAAAAATTCTAGACCTTGAAGAATAATAATAGACTTGTGAATGCCTGGTCCAATTATTTACTAAATATATGAAAAAAATCATTGTTTAACTTTTCTAATTCTTCATGTATTGCCCATTTCACAGATTTACAACAACTGAATACATTTCCTAGGTTTCCAGTGTATAGCATATCAGCATAGAGTATCTTGGCATCCATGATGATTAGTAGGGGCCCTATTTAAGGAGAGCTTTTGTAGACACAGCAGTATAGCCAATAGAAGACAGGAGACCTATTGACAAATCAGTGCTTTTGAAGCCCTGGTCATGTTGCTCATTTGGTTGGAGGAGCATCCTACACACCGTACAGTTGCGGGTTTGATCCCTGATCAGGGCATATACCTAGGTTGCTAGTTCGATTTCCAGTCAGGGCACATATGGGAAACAACCAATCAATGTTTCTGTTTCATGCCGATATCTGTCTGTCTCTCTCTCAAATTAAATATCCTCGAGTGAGGATTTTTTTTTTTTAAATCAGTGCTTTGGCAGATTTCACTTTAATAGGCAGCCTTTTAGTTGGGCCTCAAGTTGGATTGTCTAGCTGTGGGTAGTCATATCCTCATGTAGTCCCCTCTTATAATGTACCAAAGTTGGTCTGTGTGACCAGTAAAATATGGCAGAAGTGATAGTTTGTCATTTCTAAAATTAGGTCATAAAAGGACTGCAGCTTAAGTTTTGGTCACTCTCATGCACTCTCTTGGATCACTTTCTCTGTGAGAAAGCAGCTGCCATATCATGAAGATTCTCAGGAAACCCATGGAGAGGCCCAGATGGTGAGGAGCTGAAGTCTGTAGCCAACACCAAGAAACAGGTCTGTCAGCATCCATGTGAATGAGCTCAGAAGTGGTATTTCCCCAGGCAAACCTTCCCCTAGCCAGCAGCTTGCCTGCAATCTCTTGGAAGACTGGGCCAGAACTACTCAGGCCACTCTCAGGTTTCTGATAATCAGAAACTGAGAAAGTAAGTACTTATTTTGCAAACTACATTTTGGAATAATTTGTTACACAATAATAGATAATATGTTCATGGAAAACTAAAATTAGTACAGATTTCATCAGATGACTTAAAATGTCTTGGACTTTTTTCCCAGGGCAGGTAAAATAAACCATTTGCAGATTTTAGATTGCAACAAAAGGGATTGGAGCTCAGATTAAACACTGAACTTTCCTCAAGTGCAGACGAGGAAACCCTAAGCAGAGAAGCTTAAGGGTCCTTAGTGGAGAACTTTCTGAGTCTGTGGTCTTGGGCTTTGGCTGTGGTGGGTCCCTGCTGAACTTTATTGAAGCATCTATGATTGTTGATGTTCATGAAAAATTGCTTAGGAAACCATTTGACTTAGCAAGGGAAAACAATACCTTGACAGTCTCTTCTCAGACAGGAGTTAGAGAAGTGTCCTTAGACTATTGAGGGTGGGGCTAGGGTTAGTCAAGGGGTGGTTATATGGCAGAGGTAGGTAAGTGGCTCTAGGCAGAAATTGGTCAGACTATGTAAACTAGTTGTTGGAATGATGTCAGTGGTCTTTAGAATTTGAGATATATGAGACCATCTTGAGTTCCTGTTATGGTAGTCTTCTCTTGGAACATGCAGGTCTGAATGTGTTTGTGTTAAAACAGCTCAAGTTTGTTAATTTGTTGTGTGATGTGCTTTAGTACACTTTATAGGTTTTTGAGTAATAGTACAATTTTTCAAATTGTGGTTTTATTTCCCAATGTAGAACCATCCCATGTGTCTAGGAATTGAGTGAAAAAAGGGACCTAGTGGGAATTTATTGTAAGACATCATCAAATATTTATTAAGACTTATGCTTCCACCCATGCTGGAATAACAAGTATTAGACTTAACGTTTCTCTATAACCTGGAGGAAATGTGGAACTGTGTTCAGGCGTGGAACAATGGACAGTGCAGAATTGTGATTTCTGAGAGAAGGAAACCAAATGAAGTGATTCCCTACAATTTCCATCAGCTTTCTGCATGGGAGTAATTTTCAGTATACACACTCAAGGGAGAATCCAAACAGAGCCCAGTGATCTTGCTAAATAGGGGTAAAAATTGGAGTTCATTGTGGTGGAGAGACATGTGGGAGCTGTGCAGGGAAGAGGTCCAGAAATCTACAGCATGATCCCCTGAGTCTGTTGAATTCTAAGCCATACATCCTCAGAGTAAAAGTCTAGAAGGTCAGGGAAAAAGTGATGGAGTAAAAACTGAACAATTGCTACAGATCTTAGAAGGTGAGGAAAAATTATAACTGACCAGCAGAGGAGTGTCCTCAATAATCCCTTTGAGATATTAAGTAGAGACCCCAGAAGGAGCCATGCTTTAGCAGTAGAGTTGAACTATCCCAGGAGGCAGTCTACTGTAGACTCACCCTAGCAAAGTTTAAAAATGGGATTTAATGGGACTAAGATAATCCAGAAGTCACTATCTACAAAAGTAAGCACAACACCCATTAAAAGAAGACAACAAAACACTTGAAAATGTAAAGAATTTAATGTCCAATACCCAATAAAAAATTACTAGGCATGCTAAAAAGCAGGAAAGTGATGCGGACCCTGGCTCATGGAGTCCACCACATTGTGGATGAGCCATGAGACATTTACACAGACTACTGAGTCTGGTGGAGGAAAAGGGACAGCATGGCTTTTCTCTCAAGGGAAGCAAAAGCCTTGGCCCTTGCTGTGACTGGCCTTTATTGGGTTTCTCAGCACATTACGTTATGGTTCTCATTTACTATGCACAGGTTCGCTTTAGGTGGTTACCTTTTACAGACAACAAAGGAGATGATGCCGCTAATGACATCACAGAAGAAGGATGTTTGCAAATGAAAAGGAAAAAGTGGTTGGACTGGTTACACTGTTCCTTGCGAGGTTTAGCATGGATTTTAGGAAGTTATAGTAAGCACTTGCTGTCTCAATTCAGGGTGAGGGAATTTTAGCAAAAGCGAGTCTCACAGCAGTCCAGGCACAGTGCAGGCCTGATTCCCCATGGGAGAACCTATCTGTGGGCGTGGATCCTGTGCATCTCTGAGTGGGAGTTGGGCCCATGCCATGCAGAACAGTCTCCTACAGGAAAGTGAGACCCTAAGAAAAACCAGTGAATAAGAAATAGACCCAGAATGACTATGTGATTGAAATAACATAAGGTTGTTACAGGGAAACATGAACATAATGAATAAAATGGAAAATACCTAAAAGAGCCAAAAATAATTTCTAGAAGTGAAAAATACAGTCCTTGCAGACATGGCTCAGTTTGTTGTAGCATCCTTCTGTAGACCAAAGGGTCCCAGTTTAATTCCAGGTCAGGGCACATATCCAGGTTGTGGGTTGAATCCCTAGTTGGCATGTGAGAAGGCAGCCAATAGGTTCTCACTCTCATTCTCTTGCTTTCACCTCCTTTCTCTAAGAGCAATGAAAAAAATGTCCTAGGTTAAGGATTTTTTTTTTTTTTAAGTACAATACCCATTTCAGGAAGTCCCATGATCATTAGCTAGTTTGGTGACTTGCTGGAAGGACTCACATGACTCAAAGTCATACTCATGCTCAAGTTTTATTACAATAAAGGGTAAAGTGCAGGGACAGAAAAAAGCATAAGTAGGTGTTAGGTCATGTGCAGGTTTTCAAGTCATTTCTCTACAAGAGTCATACAGATGTACTTTCAACTGTGAACTGCAAAGACACATGTCTACACCCAGGAAGGTTCACACATGTCTTGGAGTTCTGAATTCTTGAAAGGGACTAGTCACATAGCTGTGATGGGGACTGGAAATCAGACACCAACTGTACGTTATAAATGTTCATGTTTAAACACATATCTGGTACATCTTGACCTTCTACTTTAGGCATATGTAATAATAATTAACCTGTAACTGTGAGTATTTCATTAATTTAATTCTCATGGCTTAGCCAGGGATCACTGCCCTGGCTGCAGAGATACATAAAAGTGAGCAAAATAGACCTACTTCATCAACTGTTCCTTCACTGTTTTAAAAAAATATTTCATTGGATATGATCAATAGCAGATTAGATACTATAGAAGAAAAAAGTAATGAATTAAAGACATGATAGAAACAATATAAAGTAAGGACAGAAAAGAGATTGAAAAATAATAAAGTAATTTAGGTTACATGAATTCTGTAACATTGTCAAATAGTTTACATTTATAATTAGAGTCCCAGAAAGGGAAAGGAGGCAAGAAGCAGAACAATATTAAGAGAAGAATTTTATAAATTTGATGGAAGCTATAAGCTCACATATCAAAACCTTACCCAAGTTCATCATGTCTGGTTTCCAACGAAAAATTATAAATCATGTTAAAAGACAGCAAACTGATGAGACAGCAAGCATCAGAATCAGATTCATATGGGAGAGAGATTGAAATTACTGTACCAGGAATTTAAATCAACTGATTAATATTCTAAGGGCTCTAATGGAAAAAGTGGGCAACATGCAAGAAAAGATGGGTGCAATAAGAGAAGTGAAAACTCTAAGAAACAGAAGGAAATATTAGAAATAACTGGAATAAGGGCTCTGGCTGGTATGGCTCAGGGGATTGAGTGCCAGCCTGTGAACCAAAAGGTCAGCAGGTTGATTCCCTGTCTAGGGAACATGCCTGAGTTGCCACCCAGGTCCCCAGTAGGAGGCATGTGAGAGGCAACCACATGATGTTTCCCCTTCTCCCCTCCCCACTCTAAAAGTAAATAAATAAAGCCACTAAAAAAGGAATAAGGAATGCTTTTGATGGAATCATGAGTATAGTGCACATGGCCAAGGAAAGAATCAGTGAGACTGAGGATGGGTTGATAGAAATGTCCCAAACTGAAATAAAAAGAGAACAAAAAAGAATTTTTAAAAAACCCATCTGAGAATTGTGAGACAATTTCAGAATCTATACCATACACATTTTAATACCAGAAAGAAAAGACAGTGAGAATGAAGCAGAAGAAACATTCAAAGTAATAATGTCTATGAACTTTCCAAAATTACACCACACCAAACTCAGAGAACAGCAAGGAGGGTAAGTGCCCCTCAAAACTACACCTGGGCAAACTGTAGGAAAGAAACCAGAGAGGAGGGAAAACTTACCTATAGAGGAACAAGGATAAGAATTGTAACTTTTTATCAGAAACCATAAAAGCAAGAAGAGAGTGAAGTGAAATATTTTAAGTAAAACCTACAAACCTTAAATTTCATATCAAAATTGTCTTTCTAATGTGGAGAAATAAAGATTTCTAAAAAGACAATGTGAATTGATACAGTGCTATTTGAAAGTTAAAAATCTATATTGGAAAGTCTAGGGCAATCACTCCATTTCAAAAAGAAGTATAATATGTGACAAGAGCTACAATGGAATCAAAATGTCAAAACCAGGGGAAAACAGAAAAGGAGGGCAAAAGAAACATAATAAATGCAACAAAAAGTTCCAAACATGATATTAATCCAACTGTATCAATAATCACTAAAAATGTGAAGGGTCTAAATACACTCATTGTAATGAAATGACTTAATTTTTCTGATGTTTGCTGATGGCTTCTATGCCTCAACTTTTGCCTTTCCCTTCTGTCCCCATCTGGAAAAGCTGATAAGAAAGCCTAGGTGTTTTCTTTATTGCCAGGGGGAAGTTCAAATTGTGCAAGCCCTAGCACATGAATGGGAATCCTTACCCGAGTCCACAACTTTACCGTGATAAAAGTCCTATTTCCATCCTTCTTTGCTTTCTCACACCATTTTTAGATCAGTTTTGGAAGTCTGCTTTGCTCTCCCAAAAAGCCTCAGTATGTGAGTAATAAAGCTTTTTATACCCTCTCGGGTGCTGTGCAAGGTCATCAGTTTCAGCAAACAAAGTATTTTGGGTTGGGGCTCATTCTGTCTCTGAAGTAGCCACAATAATTGGTGCTGCATGTCTAGACAATGAGTACCACAACTGGTAATTCTTTGCTTTGGTTTGCCAACTGACTAAGTTACCTATGGGTGAGCACATACTTTGAGATTCTGCTTGTTGGTAAGTTTGCACTTTGAGCTATGCTGATCTGTGCTGTATTTGCTTAGTTTTCTTAGCTTCTGTTAAAGATTTCACTGACTTAGGAGTTTTGATTATTTTTGATTATTGATATTTAGGAACAGGACTCTCCTTAAGTGGCCCTGGGTCAAGTGTATTGATTTGGATCTGTGTATCTCAGATTGAATCATATGTGCAGTGGTCCCCAACCTTTTTAGCACCAGCGACTCGTTTTGTGGAAGACAATTTTTCCATGGATGGGATGGGGAAGGGGTTGAGCTCAGGAGGTAATGTGAGTGATGGGGAGCAGGATGAAGCTTTGGTCCCTCCCCAGCCACTCACCTCCTGCTGTGCAACCAGGTTCCTAACAGGCCACGGACCAGTATGGGGGTGAGCCCAGGAGGAGTTTGGAGATCCCTGGGTTGCTAGAGCATTGTTTTTATGTGCCAAAGTTGAGCTTCAATCCTTTGTCAGGGCACAGGCATAATATCAGAATCGACCACTGGATGCCTAAATAACTGGAACAAAAAATTTATGTTTCTTTCTTTCTCTTTGTGTATCTCTCTTCATTTTTCTCTTCAAAATAAATAAATTGATAAAACAAACATTTTAGAAGGACAAAAAAGCAGGTGACTTGCTTAAACCACACAGCAGTAAAAATGAAGTGTGGGGGAACTTTGTGCGCAGAGCCCCCCCATCTGCCATGGATCAGAATAAAACTACCAAGACATGATGTGCTTGGGGAGGAGAGGTGACCGATCTCTCAAAGGAGAAGGACCAAGAGCTCCTTCCTCAATGGCTTTTATTAGGTTCATAACACACAGGAATACAGGTAAAGCTCATCAGTCAATATCAGGGGGCAAGGATCAAACAATGGATAACATTTCAGAGAAATCTGAAGGCTTAATCTGAGTCAGTGTCTGTCAGGTAAGGGGGTTGCAAAAGCTTTGAGAGACATACTCATTTCCTCCTCAGACCCTAATCATTTAAATGAGAGCACTCTTAGCAAAGCAGGTTTCACAGGACTTTACAAATTCTTTCTTATGACCCATCACCTGGGGAGCGGCTCTGGCCAGCACAGGGCTGCTCCGCCCTCTGTCATAGTTTCAGGCTTAAGGGGATTACACCAGGAAGCAAGAGATAAGGAAGACTTCTCCCAGACAGAAATGGGGACTTGGGCTATGTCAGAATAGCTGGAGGGCAAAGGTCCATCACCCGCTCTTTGCTGCAGCCCCCGAGTCCTTCCATGAGGGCCTTCCAAGTGGGCTTGCCTGGCTTGGGTTGCCCCTCCCTTGAGAGGTCTTACCCATCATTGACTGACTGACCAAGCATTGAGGGCCAGAGATGGATGAAGCAGAAACAGCACTCATGCCAGGGAGATAAGCTTTGTCTCCTTAGTGGCTCAGGCCCTCGTGACAGAACAGACCCAGATGAAACGGGTCCCCTGGGCTCTTAGCCTAGCCATAGGTTGGGGGTTACAGCTCCTGAAACCAGGCGGAACGGTTCCCAACAATGAAGAATATGGCCTGTGGCCTATTCCCACTAGGCATGGGGTGAAAAACTCCCATCTGCTTTTTCCTAACCTGAACTGTCTCTAATGTAACATGATAGAGTTGAGAGTGTTTAAGGGCATTGTCACAGTGGGTTTGCGGGGAAAGCAGTGAGAAGGTACTAGGGCCATACTCTTCTGGGATCCTTGCAACACTTCCCCACCACTGTGCTCTGATCCCCAACCTCACATGTTCAGTCCCTGGGAATTCAGAGGTCCCAAGCCATTTTGGCACCAAGGACCAGCTTCATGGAAGACAATTTTTTCCTCTTAAGGGAAGGGAATGGGGAAGGTGGACAGGAGGTGGAGCTCAGGTGGTAATTAATGTGAGTGAAGCTTCAATGCCTCACCTGCTCTCACATCCTGCTCTGCTGCCCTGTTCCTAACAGGCCAGGGACTGGTATCAGTCCACAGCCCAGGGGTTGGGGACCCTCAATATGTGTAAATATAAGCCATAACTGAATCTAGACTCAGGACAATGACTCTTAATCTGTGACCATTGATTGACTGTTTTAAGCGGGCATTGATGCTTACTTTGTAGATTGCTCAGTGGAAAGATTTTACAATATATGGGCCTATCAGTATGGTTGCTTATGTGGAGAAAGAGCAGTTACTGAGCATCTGAGGTTCTACGCACACACAACAAAATGCCTTTGCTGCTGCTACTGCTCCTAAACTTCTACAAACAAGGATCCCAATCCTTGAGGTTATTAAATAAAAAACCAAAACAAAAAAATGCCTGTGGAACAACCGTGGCACAGCCAACAGATTATTTCTACCATTGTCATATAAGAGTTCCCTAACCCTAATAATACTGATGTGAGATTCTTAGAGGAAGTAATGTATAAATATAAACAGGATAGGGAAGATCCCATCACCGAAGTTACCACTAAGTAGAAAGGAAAGGAAGTAAGGAAGGGGGGAAGAGAGGAATAAAGGAAAGAAAGGGAGGGAAAGAGGAAGAAAGGAGGGAGGGAGGGAAGGAAGCTGAAAATAAGGGAAGAACAAAACAACTAGAGGTACTAAATTTGAATCAATTGGAAATCTGAAGTTTACTAAAAGAATTTACACAAGAAAAAGAAATTACAAAAAATATTAAAGGGCACTAGTTTTTTCTTTTACTGTTTTAATCATTTTTAAGTGCACAATTCAGTGGCAATGAATACATTCACAGTGCTGTACAACACTAATCATCACTATCCATCTCCAGAACTTTTTCATCATCCCATACAGAAACTCTTAACCAACTTAGTAATATCTCCAATTCCTCTTCCCAAAACTCCTGGTAACCTTTTATTTAAAAGTACATTTTTTTTTTTATTATGCCATTAGAGTTGTCCCATTTTTTTCCCTCCCCTTTATTTCCCTCTGCCCTGTACCACCCCTCCCACCAGTATCCTGAACTCCTAGTTCATGCCTATGGATTGTATATATAAGTTCTTTGGCTTCTCTATTTGTTATGCTATTCTTAACCTCTCCCTGTCTATTGTGTACCTACCATTTATGCTTCTCATTCCCTGTACCTTTTCCCTCACTCAACCCTCTCCTCCTCCCTGCTGATAACCTTCCATGTGATCTCCATTTCTGTGGTTCTGTGCCTGTTCTAGCTGTTTACTTAGTTTGTTTTTCCTTTTTTTTTTGTTCAGCTGATGGTTGTGTTTGTTGTTTTACTCCTCATAGTTTTTATCTTTTTCTTAGATAAGTCCCTTCAACATTTTATATAATAAGTGTTTGGTGATGAACTCCTTTAACTTGGCCTTATCTGGGAAGCGCATATAAAGTGCTTCTCCCATTCAAAATGATAGCTTTGCTGCATGGATTAATCTTGGATATAAGTTCTTGACTTTCACGACTTTGAATGCTTCTTGCCAGCCCCTTCTTGCCTATAATGTTTCTTTTGAGAAATCAGCTGATAGTCTTATGGGGATTCCTTCGTAGATAAATGTCTCCTTTTTTCTTGCTGTTTTAGGGTTCTCTCCTTATCTTTAATTTTGGCTAATGTAAGTATTATGTGCCTTGGTGTGTGCTTCCTTTAGTCCAAATTCTTTGGGACTCTCTGAGTTTCCTGGACTTCCCGGAAGTCTATTGCCTTTGCCAGATTGGGGAAATTGTTCTTCATTATTTTTTTCAAATAAGTTTTCAGTTTCTTGCTCTTCCTCTTCTCCTTCTGTCCACACCCCTACCCATGATTCTGATGTTGGAACATTTAAAGTTGTCCCAGTGTTCCTAAGCTTCTCCTCATTTTTTTGAAATCTTGTTTCTTCATTCTGTTCTGGTTTACTGTTTATTTCTTCCTTCTGCTCCAAACTGTTGATTTGAGTCCAGTTTCCTTCCCTTCATGGTTTCTTCTCTGTATATTTTTCTTTATTTCACTTCACATAGCCTGCACTTTTTCCTCTATTTTGCAATCATACTCAACCAACTCTGTGAGCAGCCTGAGTACCAGAGCTTTGAACTCTGTATCTGATAGGTTGGCTATCTCTTCATCACTAGTTGTTTTTCTGGAGCTTTGATCTGTTCTTTCATTTCGGCCATATTTTTTTGTCTTGACACACCTGTTACATTGTAAGGGGCGGAGTCTTAGGTGTTTGCCAGGGTAAGGCAACCCATGTCACTGTATTATGGTGCTATATGTGGGGGAGCATTCAGAGAAGGAACAATGCCACTTGCTTGGCTCTGGGCTGGCATTCAGTCACTTCTCCCACTACCCACAAGCAAATTGGGCCCTTCTGGTGCTGATTCCCAAGTGGGTGGGCTTGTGTATGTTCTAGGACCCTACGGGTCTCTCCAACGAACTCTCTCATGAGTCTGGGAGTTTCTCCAGCTGCTACAACCCCCACAGGTTTTACAGCCAAAGGTTTTGAGGCTTTCTTTTCCCATGCTGAAATCCTGGGTTGTGCAGTCCGTCTAGATCCCTAGTTGTTTCATCCCAGTTTATCCACACACAAATATGGGTCCTCCAGCTGCTGCCTTGCCTTGTGTCCTCTCCTCCCTGGCTGCCCATCTCCACCCCTCCTACCAGCCTGGATGAATCTTTCTTCTTTAGCTCCTTGGTTGTCAGACTTCCATACAGTTCGATTTTTCTGGCAGTTCTGGTTATTTTTCATTTTAAATTTGTTGTCCTTTTTTGGTTGTATGAAGAGGCAAAGTGTTTCTACCTACACCTCCTTCTTGGCTGGTAACCTTTATTGTATTTTCTGTCTGAATTGCCTATTTTGTTACCTCACATAAGGGAATCACATTTGTCCTTTTGTTTTCTGGCTTATTCTACTCAGCATAGGGTGTTCAAATTTCACCCATGTTGTAACATGTATTTCAGATTTCATTCCTTTTTATGTCCAAATGATATTCCATTCTGTGGATATACCATATTTTGCTTATGTGTTAATCTGTTGATGAACACATGAGCTGTTTCCACATTTTAGCAAGTGTGAGTAATGTTGCTATAAACATTGTATCTGTCTGAGCCTTTATGTTCAGTTCTTTTGGATATATACCTAGTTTTGGAATTGCTGGATCTTATGGTAACTCTATGGTTAATGTTTCGAGAAACTGCCAGACTCTTTTCTTCAACAACTACATCATTTTATGGTCCCAAAAGCTATTCACAAAGGTTCCAGTTTCTGCTCATTCTCTCCAGCATATGTTATTTTCCTGATTTTAATACTATCCATCCTAATGGGTGTGAATTGTTGTCTTATTGTGGTTTTATTTGCATTACCTAAATGACCAAAAAGTCTAATAAGAAAAACATCAGGCAAATTGCAGTTGAAGTATATTGTATAAAATACCAGACTGGTACTCTTCAAAACTGTCAAAGTCATGAATAACAAGGAAAGTTTGAACAACTACCATAGCCAAGAGGAGACATGACCATGCAATGTGGTATCCTGGGTGGGGTCTTCAAACAGAAAAAAGACATTAGGTAGAAACTAAACAAGTCTGAATAAAGTATGGACTTTATTATAATGTATGAGAGTTGGTTAAGGAATTGTAATGTGTGCCATACTAATAAGAAAACTGACAGGGGTGTATGGGAATTATTTATTATCTTTTACTTTTTTATTTTGGTAAATCTAAACTTTTCTAAAGTAGAAAGACTATTTTTAATAAAATGTAAAAGATCTTACAGATGTTAAAAGGATAATAGAATATTTTTGGATTCTAAAGATGGTGGCATGGTAGGAGGGAACAGATTCCACTTCCCCCTACACACAGGAGAAAAACCTAGCCGATCTATGGAGGAACAGAGCAAACAGCCAACAGTACCAGAGCATATATGAAAATAGGAGATCAAAAATTATAGCATACATTGAATAACCAGACAGTAAGGAGAGTACTTCATGACAATAAGGGCCCAGGGATGGGTGCAGAGACCAGGGTGGATAAAGCCCCAGACCCAGTGCTTGCCGGGTTTGCCACAGGGCTCTAGGGGCAGAACCGGGTGAACTGCTCTTTCCCCGGCCAAATAAGGTTTGAGCAGCACCAGGAGAGACCTGGTTGCTTGGAGTCGCACAGAGAGGAGTTAAGGTCTGAGTGGAAAACACGCAGGAGCTGTGAGCACCCACACATACCCCTGGGAGGAGTGCATGACCCAGCCCGTGTGACCAGAGGCACCTGTGCAACCAGAGGCACCTGAAACCAGAGGAGGGGGTTTTGTGGAAGACCCAGAGCTCACACCCATGAACCTCACCTAGGGTGAGTTCATGCAACCCAGGAAACCCACAGAGCCCACACCCATAGACTCGTGCACCCTGTAGAAGACCTGGAGCTCACATCCATAAACCCGGGTAGTGCTCGATCCATAGGGGATTTGAGCTCATACCCATAAACTCAGGAAAGCGCAAGCTCTGCAGGAGGCTCAGAAATCATGCCCAAGTCCCTGAGCGGAGAGGTGGGAGCTAGCTCTGGGGAGAGTGCATGGCTAGCCCTGGGAAGAGTGTGAGCTAGCACTGAGGAAAGTAGCCCAAAGATGACTGAGTGCTGAACAGGGAGAAAAGCCATACCAGTCACCCCTCAGCCCCTTGCAGCCATCAAGACCAGAAAAAACAGTTTGGCCAGTTTCAAACTAGCAAGAGGATGTGGGATTCTTTAAAATTATTTTTATCTTTTATATCTCTCAATTCCTTTTGCTTCTCTTTCCTTCTTTCTTGTTTTATTCCTTCTTTCTTTCCAATTTTATCTCTTAATCCTTCCTCTTTTTTTACTTTTTTCATTTTTTCTTTTCTCTTTTTAAATACCCACAAGTGAGACAACAAAACTTAGAACTGTGAAAAAAACAGAGTTGGACCCAAAGAGGGGGCATCCCAACAGCTGAGACAGTGGAAACCGTGAACACCAGATTACCCCAAGGAGACTGAACCACTGAATCTCACAGGTATTCTACCACAGAAGTTCACATGATAAACCCAGGGAGCCAGAACATATCAATTTAAGAAGCTGAGGCTAACAAGAAGAGTCTCACAAACAATGGGAAGACAAAGAAACAATACCCAAAGGAAAGGAAAAGAGGAAGCCCCAGAAAGAATGCTAAATAAAATGGAGGCAACTCAACTTTCAGATACTGAGTTCAAATCAATGGTTGTCAGGAAGCTCAATGAACTCTCAATGAGCTAACAGAAACTGCAAGGAAGCTAGAGTGAACTCACTGCAAATTGTATCAACATGAAAAAGGAAATAGAAACTATCAACAAGGGCCAAGAGGAAATGAAAAATACAATTTCTGAACTGAAGAACACAGTAGAAGGAATCAAAAGCAGAATCAATGAAGCAGATCAGATCAGCGAGTTGGAGGTCAAAGCAGAAAAAAACACCCAGAAAGAGCAAGAAAAGGAAAAGAGGCTCAGAAAGAATGAAGAGGGATTAAGAGAAATGCAAGACAATATCCTCACAATAGGGATACCAGAAGGAGAAAAAGAAGAGCAAGAGCAAGGGATAGAAAACCTATTTGAAAAAGTAATGATGGAAAACTTCCCTAATTTGATGAGAGAAAAAGTCACACAAATCCAGGAATCTCAGAGAGTCCCAATATAGAGGCCCACTTCAAGACACATCATAATTAAAATGGCAAAATTCCAAGACAAATAAAGAATCTTAAAGGCAGCAAGGGAGAAAAAGGAAGTAACATACAAGGGAGCCCCGATAAGGTTAGCAGCTGAATTCTCAATGGAAATGCTCTGATCCAGAAGTGAAAGCAAGAAATATTCCAAATAATGAGAACCAAAGGCCTGCAACCAAGACAACTTTACCCAGCAAGGCTTTCAATCAAGATAGAAAGCCAAATAAGGAGCTTCCCAGACAAAAGAAGTCTAAAAGAATACACCTCCACCAAACCAGTTCTGCAAGAGATGCTGAAGGGACTGCTTTAAGGGAAGGAAGGAAAAGAGAGAGAGACAGAGAGAGGAACACAGGTATGAAAATGGCAATGATAAGTACCTATAAATAATAACCTTAAATGTAAATGGATTAAATGCTCCAATCAAAAGACATAGAATAGCTGAATGTATAAGGAAGCATGACCCTCACATATGCTGCCTACAGGAGACCCATCTCAGGACAAAAGACCTACCCAGCCTCAAAGTGAAGGGCTGGATGTAATTTTTCCAAGCAAATGCACAGGGGAAAAAAAAGCCTGGACACCAATACTCATATCAGACAAAATAGACTTCAAAAGAAGGGCCATAAAGAGAGGCACAGAAGGTCACTTCATAATACTCAAGGGAAGAATCCACCAGGAAGACATAAACATTGTAAATATATATGCACCCAACATAGGAGCACCTAAATACACAAAGAAAATCTTAGAGGACTTCAAGAAAGATATTGACAGCAACACAATTATAGTAGGGGATTTTAACACCCCACCATCAAAAATGGACAGATCTTCCAAACTAAATATCAACAAAGTTATTGTGGCATTGAACAGCACTCTAGATGAAATGAACTTAACTGATATATATAGAGCCCTTCATCCCAAAGAAACTAAATACACATTCTTTTCAAATGCACATGGAACATTTTCAAAGATATACCACATGATAGGACACAAAACAAGCATCAACAAATTCAAGAAAATTGAAATCATACCAAGCATTTTCTCCAACCATATGGGACTGAATCTATAAACCAACCCCAAGGGGAAAAAACCAAAACACTAAAAATCATGGAGATTGAATACCATGCTGTCAAACAATGAATGGGTCAAGAATGAAATTAGCGAAGAAATCAAAAAACTTCTGGAAACAAATGAAAATGAACTCACAATAACCCAAATGTTATGGGACACAGCAAAGGCAATCCTGAGAGGGAAGTTCATAGTGATACAGGCCTACCTAAAAATGATAGAAACATTTTAAACAAACAACCTAACCCTACGCCTACAAGAACTCAAGGGACAACAACAAAGACAGCCCAGAGCAACTAGAAGGAAGGAAATAACCAAGATCAGAGCAGAATTAAATGACATAGAGAGTAAAAGCACAATTCTAAGGATCAATGAATCTAGGAGCTGTTTCCTTGAACAGATAAACAAAATCGACAAGCCTTTAAGCAGGCTCATCAAGAAAAACAGAGAGAGGACCCAAATAAACACAATCAGAAATGAAAGAGGAGAGATTACAACTGACACCACAGAAATACAAAGGATTGTAAGAAATTACTATGAAGAAATATATGCCAAGAAATTTGAAAACCTAGGTGAAATGGACAAATTTCTAGAAAAATATAATCTTCCAAAACTCAGTGAAGAAGCAGCAGAAAGCCTGAACAGACCAATAACAGCAGATGAAATTGAAGCAGTAATCAAAAAACTCCCTACACACAAAAGCCCTGGACCAGATGGTTTCACAGGAGAATTCTATAAAGCATTTAAGAAAGAGCTAACCCTTATCCTTCACAGACAATATGAAAATATCCAGAGAGTTCCAGCCAAGATGGAGGCATAGGTGGACACACTGTGTTTCCTCACACAACCAAAATTAAGGACAACAAAGATTTAGAAACAAGAAAACAAACCAGAACTGACAGAAAATTGAACTGTACAGAAGTCCAACAACCATTCATCCAGACCGATAAGAGGGGTGGAATTGTGGCAGGAAAAAGTGGAGGTTGGCGGACCCAGGCACACAGGCAGCAATGGCTGGAAGATCCCAGGAACACAGACAGCAGCTAGCGGACCCCAGGCATGGGATGGCAATGGGCAGACCCAGTGAAGCTGTGCAAGGTGGCTGGCTGACCAGGCCGTCCTATGTTTGCATACAGATAATCCAGGGGAAGGGGAAGTGGCGGAAGGGACTGGAATCTGAGAGAGACTGGAGCAAGTACTATTGTTCCCTCTCAAACCATGCCCCCACATACAGTGTCACAACACAGCAACTGGGCTGCCCTGCCCTGGGGGAAACCTTAGGCTCCACCCCTCACTATGTAACAGCTGCAACCACACCAAGAAAACACACACACAAAACAAACAAACAAACAAACAAACAAAAAATGGCTCAAATGGGAGAACAAATCAAAGCCCCAGAGCCAATTCATTTAAGTGCCCAAGAGATATCCAACCTATCAGATGCACAGTTCAGAGCACTGGTGATCAGGATGCTCACAGAATTCATTGATTTTGGTCACAAATTAGATGAACAAATGAAGGCTACAATAGTGAAATGAAGGAAAATGCACAGGGAACAAATAGTGATGGGAGGAAAAATGGGACTCAAACCAATGGAGTGCACCAGAAGGAAGAAACAAATATCCAATCAGAAAAGAATGAAGAAACAAGAATTCAAAAAAATGAGGAGAGGCTTAGGAACCTCCAGAACATCTTTAAACGTTCCAACATCTGAATGATAGGGGTACCAGAAGAAGAAGAGGAAAAGCAACAAGTGGAAAACTTATTTGAACAAATAATAAAGGAGAACTTCCCCAATCTGGCAAAGGAAATAGACTTCCAGGAGGTCCAGGAAGCTCAGACAGTCCCAAAGAAGGTGGATCCAAGGAGGAACACACCAAGGCACATCATAATTACATTAGCCAAGATTAAAATGAAGGAGAGAATTCTAGAAGCAACAAGGGATAAGGGCACAGTCACCTACAAAGGAGTTCCCATCAGACAGTCAGCTGATTTCTCAAAAGAGACCTTACAGGCAAGAAGGGGCTGGAAAGAGGTATTCCAAGTCATGAAAGTCAAGGACCTTCATCCAAGATTGCTCTATCCAACAAAGCTGTCATTTAGAATGGAAGGGCAGATAAAGTGCTTCTCAGATAAGGTCAAGTTCAAGTAGTTCATCATCACCAAGCCCTTATTATAGGAAATGTTAAAGGGGCTTATCTAAGAAAAGGAAGATAAAAATTATGACAGTAAAAAGACAGCAAACTCACAGGTATTAACAACCACACCTAAAACAAAAGCAAACTAAGCAAACCACTACAACAGGAACAGAACCACAAAAATGGAGATCATATGGAGGGTTAGCAACAGGGGAGTGGGAGGAGGAGGGAGGGGGAAAAGGTACAGAGAATAAGTAGCACAGACAGTAGGTAGAAAATAGACAGAGGGCAAGAATAGTGTGGGAAATATAGAAGCTAAAGAACTTATGACACCTGGACATGAACTAAAGGGGGGAATTTGGGTGGGAGGGAATGTGCAGGGTGGAGGGGAATGATGGGGGGAAAATGGGACAACTATAGTAACATAATCAATAAAATATATTTTTTAAAAATCCAAAATGATGGAAGACTCACAAAATCTTTTTATGAAGCCAGCTTCATCCTAATCCCAAAACCAGATAAAGACACAACAAAGAAAGAAAACTTTAGGCCAATATAGCTGATGAACACAGATGCTAAAATCCTTAACAAAATATTGGCAAACTGCATCCAACAATACATTAAAAACATCATACACCATGACCAAGTGGGATTCATCCCAGGGATGCAAGGATGGTTCAATATTCACAAATCAGTAAATGTAATACATCACATAATCAAAAGCAAAGACAAAAATCACATGATCATATCAATAGATGTGGAAAAAGCATTTGATTTGGCACAACACCCATTTATGATAAAAAACAATCAGCAAAGTGGAAATAGAGGGAGCATTCCTCAACATAATAAAGGCAATGTATGAGAGACCTACAGCCAACATCATATTCAATGGACAGAAATTAAAATCTTTTCCACTACGATCAGGAACAAGTCAAGGATGTCCTCTTTCACCACTTCTATTCATATAGTATTGGAAGTCTGAGCCACAGCGATTAGACAAGAAAAGGAAATAAAAGGCATCCAAATCAGAAAGGAGGAAACATAACCACCATTGTTTGCAGATGACATGATAATGTACATAGAAAATCCTATAGACTCGGCCAAAAAGCTGCTTGACCTAATAAATGAATTTGGCCAAACAGCAGGATATAAAGTCAGTATCCAGAAATCAAAGGTATTTTTGTATACCAACAATGAAAGAGCACAAGCAGAAATCAAGAAAAAAATCACATTCAATATAGCAAAAAGAAAAATAAAATACCTCAGAGTAAACCTAACCAAGGACGTAGAAGACCTGTATGCAGAAAACTACACAACACTAAAGAAAGAAATCAAGGAAGACACAAACAAATGGAATCATATACCATGTTCATGGATTGGGAGAGTCAACATCATCAAAATGTCCATACTACCCAAAGCAATTTACAAATTCAATGCAATACCTATTAAAGTACAATGGCATATTTCACAGACATAGAACAAACACTTCAAAAATTTATATGGGACCATAAACAACCCCAAATAGCTGCTGCAATTTTGAGAAAGAAGAGCAAAGTAGGAGGGATCACAATACCTGATACCAAACTGTATTACAAGGCCACTGTAATCAGAACAGCCTGGTACTGGTATAAAAACAGGCACATGGGCCAGTGGAACAGAATCGAGAGGCCAGAAATAAACCACAGTCTCTATTGTCAATTAATATTTGACAAAGGGGGCAGCAACGTAAAATGGAGTAAAAATAGCCTCTTCAACAAGTGGTGTTGGGAGAACTGGACAGTTATGTGCAAAAAAATGAGACGAGCACCAACTTACACCATACACAAAAATAAATTCAAGGTGAATAAAATATTTAAATATAAGCCATGATACCATTAAAGTCCTAGAGGAGAACATAAGCAGGAAAATCTCAGGTATTTCATGCAGCAACATTTTTTACTGATATGTCCCCTAAAGCAAAGGACATAAAGGAAAGGATAAACAAATGGGATCTCATCAAAATAAAAAGCTTCTGCACGGCTGAAGAAAACAGTATTAAAATGAAAAGAGTACCAACAGTATGGGAAAACATATTTGCCAATGATACCTCAGACAAGGGTTTAATCTCCCAAATATATAAAGAACTTACACGACTCCTACTCTAAGAAGACAAGCAACCCAATTAAAAAATGGGCAAAGGACTTGAACAGACACTTCTCCAAGGAGGACATACAGAGGATCCAGAGACACATGAAAAGATGCTCAGTATCGGTAGCTATCAGAGAGATGCAAATTAAAACCACAACGAGATACCACTTCACACCAGTCAGAATGGCCATCATAAACAAAGCAAGAAACAACAAGTGTTGGAGAGGTTGTGGAGAAAAGGGGACCCTAGTGCACTTTTGGTGGGATTGCAGACTGGTACAACCACTATGAAAAACAGTATGGAATTTTCTAAGAAAACTAAAAATGGAACTGCCTTTTGACCTAGCAATTCCACTGCTGGGATCATATCCCAAGAGCCCTGAAACACCAACCCAAAAGAACCTATGCACCCCTTTGTTCATAGCAGCACAATTTACTATAGCCAAGCATTGGAAGCAACCTAGGTGCCCATCAGTAAATGAATGGATCAAAAAACTATGGTGCATTTACACAATGGAATTCTATGCAACAAAAAGAAAGAAGGAGCTCCTACCCTTTGGGACAGCATGTATGGAACTGGAGAGCATCATGCTAAGCAAAATAAGCCAGGCAGTGAAAGACAAATACCATATGATCTCACCTTTAACAGGAACCTAATCAACAAAACATCGGTGGAAATGGGAGGGATGTAGGAAGGGCTGGGACAGTGGGCTGAGATGGGAGTAAAACACAGAAAACTGTACAAGAACAATTAAAATTTAAAAAAGTACATCAAAAGAAAAGAATACTTTGAACAACTTTATCCCAATAAACTTAACTTTGAGAAAATGGGCAGGTATCTGGCAAGACACACATTACTAAAACTGATTAAGAAGAATTAGAAAGTCTCAATAGCATTGCATTTATTAAGAAAATAGAGTTTACAATTTAAAATTTTCTTGCAGCTAGTAATCCAGGACTAGATGGCTTTGCTGTCAAATTTATGGAACATTTAAGCAAGAAAAAAAGCCACATTCTACACAAAGTTTTAATAAAATGTATAATTTTTTATTAATTTTATTAAAAATTATACATAATAACCAAGTTTATTTCATGAATGCAAGGTTGATTCAATGAAAGGGAGAAAACAAGGTATATCAGTAGCTGCAGAAGACAAAATTTAATACCTATTTATGATATAAACTCTCAGCAAAGTAGGAATAGAAGAAAACATCTTCAGTCTAATAAAGGACCTCTATAAAGAGAAACTACAGCTAATATACTGAGTGGTGTAAGATGATTGAGAACAAGGCAAGAATGCTGGTTTTCACCATTTATAGTTAGCATTGTGGTGGAGGTCCTAGGCAACACAACAAGGCAAGAAACGTAAGTAAAAGGCAAAACAATTTTAAAAGAAGACATAAGCTGACTTTATTTGTAGAATATGATTGTGTACATAGAAAATCCTAAGAAAATTTCTCCCCAAAACTACTGAAACTTCTAGTTGCATTTAAGAAGTCAAAGAACATGAACAAAACAAACAAGCAAAATATAACCAAAGATACTGAAATAGAGAACAGGCTGACAGTGACCAGAGGGGAGAGGGGAGAGAATTTCAGGGGAAAAGGGAAAGGGTTTACAGGAACAAGTATAAAGGACACATGGACAAAAACTAGGGGGGTGGAAATGGGAGGGAGGTGGGGAGGGCTGGGGCAGTGGGCTGGGATGGGAGTAAAAGACAGAAAACTGTATATAAACCACAATTAAAGTAAAATTTTAAAAAAGTCAAAAGAACATAAAGCCAATATATAAAATCAATAGTATTTCTGACTACTAGCAACAAATCACTATGAATTGCAAATGGGATCATAACAGCATATAAATATGAATAATTGGGGATATTTTTGACAAAATATGTATAAGACCTATATACTGAAGCTATTAAAACATTGCTTAGAGAAACTAAAAATCTACATAAAAGATACTATTTTCATAGGCTAGAAGAGTCAGTATGTTAAATCTTTGCTTTCTCCTCAAATTAATTTTTGGATTCCGTGTAACCTTAATCAAAATCTCAGCAGATCTGCTGGCAAAAAACAAGTCCTCTTAATTTTCTTTCATCAGAGAATGTCTTTATTTCATTTCCATTCCTAGTAGATATTTTTGCTGGATATAAAGTTCTGAGTTAATAGTTCTTTTCTTTCAGCATTTGAAAAGTGCTGTGTCTATTTCTTTTGGCCTCCATGATTTCTAATGACAAATCTGCCACAGTTTGAACAAATCTGCCATACTTTGAACAAATCTGCCATAGCTCCTCTATAGGAAATGTGTTGGTTTTCTGTTTTTAAGACTTTGCCTTTAGTTATTAGAATTTTGATTATAATGCATTTAGATGTGGATTTCTTTGGATTTAACCTGTTTGGGGTTCACAAATTTCTTGAATCTGTATATTTATATCTTCTGAAATGTTTGAAGTTTTCAGCCACAATTTCTTCAAATTTCTGCATTCATTCTCTCCTCAGGTATTCTGATGACACAAACATTAGGTCTTTTTTATTATTCCACAGTTTCTGGATCTCTGTTAATTTTAAAACTTTTTTTCTTTCAGTTGTTTAGATAGGACAATATCTTTTGGTTTCTCAAGTTCACAGACTAATTGTCATCTCCATTTTGCTATTGAGTCCAATAATTTTTGTAATGATTATTGCATTTTTCAGTTACAAAATTTCCAATTATTCTTCTTTGTCTTCTATTACTTTTCTGAGTATTTTAATCTTCTGTTAATTTCAAGAGTTTTTTTCTCTTATTTATTAGAGCATTTCTATAACAGTTGTTTTAACATCATTAGTTAGTATGTTATCTCAGCATTGTCATCTATTCATCGTCTTTTTCATGCAAATAGAGTTTTTCTTGGTATTTCATACACCAGGTATTTTGTATTGTATCCCAGACATTTTGAGTATTATGTGTCTCTTGGTCTTGTGTTTTTTTAAATATATTTTATTGATTATGCTATTACAGTTGTCCCATTTTCCCCCTTCATTCCCCTCCACCCTGCACACCCCCTCCCACCCACATTCCCCCCCTTTACTTCATGTCCATGTGTCATAAGTTCTTTAGCTTCTATATTTCCCACACTATTCTTGCCCTGCCCCCATCTATTTTCTACCCACTGTCTATGCTACCTGTTCTCTGTACCTCGTCCCCCTCTCTCCTCCTCCCACTCCCCTGTT